>JASDQU010253632.1:9605-22477 GCA_032191745.1 Picea mariana
GAGCTTCCCAACTTTTCAAATGAAATCGAGGTTATGCCCCTGCTGTTGTTGTGGTCCTCCCCTCTGCGGCTCTCTGGGGCAGTTCCTGAGTCTGAGTCCACAGTACTCGACTAAGGTCATGTCCTGATGGAAGTCACGACCCAATGCTGCGTACTCCCTCCTATTCTCTGCAATGTCGTCGGCATGAGTGGGTGGCCTTTGTGCTATCGGTGGCAGTGCTGCTAACAGGGGTGCCCTCTGGAAACTGGGAAACAAGGGTCTGGGAATCCTACTCACAGAGGTGTATGTGCGAGAGGGTGACTGGGGTCTATTGCTTGCTCCCGAGTTCCCCTGTGTTGCATGCGGGAATTGTGTATCTGGGTGCCCACTCTAGCCAATCTATCAACCACCTGTGCCAAGGATTGAGACATGGTTTGTTGACTAGCTAACATATCATTAATAACCTGCATGAAAGATGCCTCTGGATCTACGGGGCCTTGCCACTACCCTCTGGTTGCTCGTATCTGTCTCCTAGCATCCTCTCTGCCTCGCGCTCAGCCTCACGCTCTGCCCTTCTCTCTGCTTCTCTGTGTGCATCTTCCTTTTCCTCTGAGCTAGGAGGAAAAGGGGGAAAATCAGGCCTATGCCTTCTTTCCTGATGCCTGTTGTAAGTGACATATTCGTCACCTACGTGTTCACGACCCTCTGGGTCTTCTGCTGCACTCATTGTCTTTAGTCACAGGCTGGCAGGACTAAAGCTCTGATACCACTGTAATGTTCCTGACTTGGCTAGTCTTGGAAACACTGTTAATGTGTGTGTAGGATCAAAGGTTTACAACATATAAATGATCATACAAATAATAAATGTGACAAAGGACTGTAAAGTTTGTATTATGATATCTCTGTGGATTACAAAATGGTCGAATGCCGCTGAATAAACTGACAATACTCGACTAGATCAACAAACAAAGGATCTTAGCCGGAATACAAATAAGCAACTACGGCTGAATAAAATAACAACACTCGGCTAAATCAAAAGACAAACGGATCTTAGCCGAAATACAAATAAGCAACTAAAAGATAATACCTGGAATATGGAAGCACTGCGGAATCAATGAAGAATGATGGAAGACCTGGATGATCTTCCCGGTGACTAGGGTGTCTTTCAACACCGAAATCAGCCAACTGGTGTCTTCCTCCTGGAATACACTGAACTATCTCTCCTGAGATGCGCCTCTTCTCCTCAATGACAAGTCATAATCTGCATAATGATGAATTAGGTCGCCGACCCTTCCTTTATATCTTTCCAAAACCCTAAATCATGTTGAAACCCTAATTCACTGTTGACTTCCAAAACCCTAAATCACTGCTGAAACCCTAATTCATTGTTGACTTCTATTTTTAGCTCATAATGACTTAAAAGTTCTTTTAACCCTTTTTAGCTCAATGCCACTTTCCGAATATAACACCTGTGACTGGAGTGACCTCTAGTAACCCTGTTTACCCCTCTTTGGCCCTGGCTATAGTCTAACGGGGTGGTTTAGACCATTAAGCCTCCTCTCTAGAGCTCCTATTTGGAAAGGGACATTACATTTACTTCAAGATTGTGGATGATGGACCAATTATATTGCTGCTATATGTGGATGACTTATTCTTGACAGATGAAGAAAAACTCATCACAAATTGTAAGAAGAAATTTGACATCGAATTTGAAATGGACCTAGGTCTTGTTATCCCCATTTTGTGGATAACTAAGGAGATTATGTCTCGAGGCCCTCAGGTTGTAGATATGGAGTGCCAGGGACTACATGACCAACAATACCCTTTTGCACAGATGGAAACCCCTCTCACCACCACAGATGGTCACAGATTTCCAAATGGCATCCACCACATCAACTGGCTTCCGAAAGGCAGTGGGCCTTGCTCCATCAGGTACAAGTCAGTATTACGGTGAACATCATTTCAATATTTAAGCCAATTGAGTATGTTGTATGTTAGATTGCTCTAGATTTCATGATATATGCTTGGACATTGTGCCTTTTGCCCTGCTTCACCTTGGTGGTTGACATTGTTCTCTAGTAAGTGGTTTTCCTTGGGGATGGGTTTGCTACTAGGGACTCCCTTAAAGAGCCATCGTACCGTTCCCGACCATACTTACCACTTTCCATCATTATTCCCCTCCATTTCCTTATCTCTTGGGATTTTAGGGTGTATTGACCTAAGAAGGGGTTGTCCCTCATTCTATGGGAAGAAGGGGATGAAGGCCCAGAGGGATTGATGTTGGGTAAAAGATAAAATCCTTGTATGAACCTTCCAGATGCTTCGCCTAGGGATCACCCAAGAAAGCAGTGAAACACTTATCTTTGAGTAAAGGGGACCCACAATATAATAAAGAATTCTTAAAAGGTTAGTTGAAGGATAGGAGGTCTCATCACGAGCCAACCTATCACGTCCATGAATATCTAGTGGTATGACATTACCATCATCTGGTCACCAAACTAGGGTAATGGCTCTCAGTTGCATGGTCGAGAGAAAGGGGGTCTCATCACGAGCCAACCTTCTCATTTCCACTAGGTGTTTGTGGGTGACATTGCCATTATTTGGTCACCACGACAAGGCAGTGACCTTCAACCTCTCCTTAAAATTATGAAAGAATAAAATAATGGCAATTAATGGGCTTGGAAAAATGTAGTGCAGATGAAGGTACCACACAACCCTCTACAAAGGCACCCATGAATGAGACACTACGACCCCTTGTATGTCACGAGCCTTATGCCCATTGGGTCTTGATCCCAACCACTTTATCCACTTGACATGGCTTAGAGAGGGATCTCTTGGAAACTCTCCTTGACCTAGGGCAAGATCTACCCAATAGGACACCTCGTCAACCCTCCCATATTCATGCTTGACAAGTCGCATAGTTTCTTTGAGCAATTAATTGTTTGATATAGTGATCTTTGATGCACTTGCTTAGGTGGCTCATTTATTGATTATCATGATGTTATGACTTAAGATCCTTGGAGGGCGTGCTCATTTGTCTTTGCAGGACCTAGTTGGTGGACAATTTTGGGAGAACAAGCCTAGCTTGGGCTTCCATGGGGCTGCAAACCCACAGGTTGGATGCCAAGGGCCCACATGCCGGATGAAGAAGATCAAACTTGAAAGTCCTTGAAGATGACTTGGACGATGTATCCTAGGCCCCACATGCTGAACGTTTTGCCTAGGAGAGGCAAAACGTCTCCTTTTTTAGCATGACGTCATCTAGGGGGTTAGGGCTTGGTGGTGATGTAGCCACTCATTGATACATGGATGTTTTGAGGAGAAGAAGGTCTTCACCATGAGGAGATTGTCTAGATGCTTGGTATGTGGCCTTTGGAGGCCTGCCCATGCTTCTCCAACACCAACGACTTCTTCTAAGTGGCAAAACGTCCCCTAAAGGAGTGACGTCCATGTAAAATTAGGGTTTTATTTATGCAAAACTGAAACTTTAAATGAATTGTTTAATATTACTATTACTTTGTAAAAGGGGGTAAGATTCGGGTTGTTGACCCCTAGTCGTGTGGTTTACCCCTTAATTTATGGAAAAGTCACCTTAGTGACATTTTGTATAAATAAGATATCATAAGATCTCATTTGAACATAACTCTCCCTCCTGTGAGAAGTATTGGTCTGAAATTTTCACTACACTTGGAGTATTTTTCCTCTTGTGCTATGGAATAATGTTTTTTGGTTATGGTGTGATGATGATGATGGTGCACTATCTCTAGGAGGTCATTCTCTTGCTTTTGTGGATGTTTACTTTGGCATGTTAATGTTTTTTCTTGAATGGTATGGTCTGTTTACTTTGTTATTATCATTTATAATTCAAGATAAGGTTGTTTTGGCCAAGGTTAGATAGGGAGTATAAGGATATACACCCCTATCCTAGTTTCCACCATAATTGCTAAGCTTTTAAAGTTATTTTGCGAGGGTTTAGTTGAGGAAGTAAGAGGATTTACACCCCTCGTCTTCAAACCCTAGCTAGGCTACTTTCCTTGGGAAATAAGAGGATTTACGCCCCCAAGGATTTAGTAACCCTAGCTCTTTCTTTTTGACCCCATTAACCCATAACTAAAGTCAATAGTCTTGCATTGGAGAAACAAATTATTGCATTGGGAAACATGATTTTTGGTCATTTTTACTTCTTGCAAAGTGGATTGTATTCCTTGTGCCTTGGGCACCTCACAGCTGCTAGGGCGTCCCCATCAAGGGGCTACTTCTTGCTGCTGTTATAAAATTTAATCTTCAGCCATAGGGCTGCAGAAACCCTAACTCATTTACTTGAATAACTCTCTTATCAACCATTGGATTTTCTCAAAGTTTGCACACTTTTTCTTCTTGGTCTAACGCACTTTTTGGCAAAGTTTGAGGGGTTTTCAGTAGCTTATTTTCTTGCTATAATACATTGAATGTTACAGCCATAAGGCTGATATAATTTGCTGCAGACAAGTGTTTACAACAACCTTATCTTTTTATGCTAGAATATTGGTTTTTCATCTTGAGTTTAGCTAGTCATTAACTAGTCTTTCTCTTGTATCTTCTACTTGATCTCTAGCATTTATTGAACAGCTTATAGTACCATATTATTGTTGATATATATTGTTATCTATACTGTTATCTAGTCGAGTGATTCATTTTATTCAACCACATTCGACATTTGTACTCCTCAGAGATATCATATTATAAGCTTTGCAGTCTTTTGTCGTAATTATTATTTGTATGCTCATTTATATGCTGTAAACCATTAATCATACACACATATTAGCAAAGATTCCTAGACTAGATGAATTTGGGATATTACAGATGGCATGGATACCATGGTTGAGAAAACCGTGGAAATTATTGCACATGAGGCTCCCACTCTGTTTTTTGTTCAGGTTGATTTTGTTGAGCATGTGAGGTCCATCATTGTTACTAGGTGGAATGGCTTTAACACTCCATTGCACACTTTGGCACATGCTCTAAATCCCAAATTTTATGATGAGGAGTTCATTGCTCAAAGCAGTGGGAAGAGGAAGGCCCCACATAAGGACAAGGAGGTGGCCACGAGAGTGAAAAAATCCTTCTAGAGGTTGTTTCCATCTTCTCAACAAACAGAGGTGAGGGAGGAATATGCTTGTTTTGTTGTTGGATTAGAGGATTTTTCAGACATCTCAGCTTTGGAGGAGAGAAGCACCATGAACCCAATTAAATGGTGGACTTGTCATGGGGCAAATGGTGTATATTTGCAAAGCCTTGCCACTCGTATTCTATCACAAGTGGCAAGTTCTTCATCAACAGAAAGGAATTGGAGCACCTATGGTTTCATTCATTCCATGAAGCCCAACAACTTGGGATCGCAGAAGGCTGAGGATCTTGTATATGTGCATTCAAAGCTCCACCTTGTGTCTCGCAAGGGTGAAGAATATACAAGTGGGCCTCATAAAGAGTGAGATGTGGATGCAGAAAACCCAGACTTAGAGCTCTCTCTTGCTGCTCTTGATATTGTTGATGATGCAAGTGGAAGTGGAATTCAAATTGCCTCTTTTTCCCATCGAAGCTCTAGTTCTGTTGAACATGTATCTTGTTCTATTTTTGATGATGAGGATGAGGATCAATATGATATGTATTAGGATATGTAATTGTAGTTTCCTTTAGCTCATGTTTTTTTCATTTTCAGCACATACAACGTCATTTATAAAGGCTGATTTTAGATGTAAAGCCTCATCTATAAAGGCTAATTTTGGATTTTGCTACTTGCATCATGTAATGAGTGATATTGATCATCTATGGGAGTTAATATGGACATGATTTTCCTTCTAAAATGTCATTTATGTGTATCATTATGTATACTTGCAATATAATGTTTTATTTTTAAAAAAACTATATATATATATATATATATATTTTTATTTTTTTTTATTTTTTTTTATTTTTTTTATATACGGCATTTTCCCCGACGTTTCCATTTTTTGACAGCTTGTTTCGTATCGTCCTGGTTTCGGAAACTTAGAAACATTTCCCCGTTTCGTGCAACTTAGCATCCCTAGGGATATTGTAGATCCAACTCTTATATCCAAAACTCCATTTACCCATATTTTCAAAAGCACTAATCTGATTTTTGCATTGGAGAAATAAAATTGCTTACATTCAGTAACATGATTTTACGAGATCTTCAAGTTGTTTAAAGTGGAATCAATTCTATGCTCTACTAGCTTGCTTGAGCCACTAGGGCATCCTCTTTGGCTAAGGATATCTTAGTGCTGCTATAACATTAAATCTACAGCCATTAGGGCTGCAGCAAATTGCTCTTAAACTTTTACTTTTGCTCTCTTTTCAACCATCAGAATTCGCTAGAAAGCTGCCATAATAATCTACTTGTCATTTAGCATCTTTTGGGTGGTTTACTTGTAATTTTTGGTGGTTGGAATTTTCTGCTGTAGCAATGTTTTGCAGATTGGTCAAGGATTGTTTTTTTTTGTAGTCAACTTGACGAATTGTAGTCGGAAGGCCTGTAATTGGTTTTCTAGAGAGGCCAAACTAACCTGGGTCTTTCTCTTCTAGACTGAAGAATGACTTCTGAAATTTCTCCCTCCATTGTGATTTTCCTGTGAGCCATTCAGAAATTGGCAGAATGGAATAACTGGCAAGTCCAAAAGTCAAAGCTTGGAATAAGAGAAATTTTGCTACTGGGAAACTAGAAATCTGCTTTCTGTCCAGTGTTTTCAATTTCAATTGAAGATTGTCGTGGTTTAAACTTTAGAATCAAACATCATTCTGTTCACGTTGTGCCACTAAGAAAAACACAGAAGAGAAAAACCTCCATCAAAGGGAGAAACACCTTGTCTTTTTAGAAGTCGTCCAGTTGGGAGAAAATGTCGTGTTCTGCTGAGAAAAGCAAAGAAGCAATGCCATTGTTCTTTATATACAGAAGACTCTTCCAGAAGAATTTATGAAAGCTGAGGAAGGGGAAGTTGTTGGGAATCGCCATCACTTCTACAGAAAGGTACCATCTCAAACTAGTTTCAAGTTGCTACCTAGAAACACCAGTTCAGTTTATCAATGCTTATGCCAATTCAGATTGTTGCTATTCCAGTTGAAGAAGGTGTTGTTTATTCTGACACAAGAAAACTCATGTTCCAAGTTCAAACACTAACACCCCACAATTGGCTCTCGACATTGCTTCTTAAGTCCTTTTGGTGTTTCTGTCAACTTGGGCTCCACAAACACATTTTCATAAGAAACAAGTAACCAACTATCCAATTATCTTGAGGGATTATTCATTATTCCCATGGAATTTGTGGCCTCCAAGCAAACTATTAATGTGGTCTTATTCTACACTTGGCACTTTATTTCTTCAAGGTATGTACTGAGAGCATTTGATGTTGTATGTGTAAGTGCAGTTTCTAAAACTTCAACACAGCTGATGTTTCTGTATGTTATTCAACAGTCTGAATATTTTTTCATTATCCTTTTTATCTATTGCTTACTAGGATTTTCAATCTTGATGAATCTTTGCCTATATGCATTTAGTCACATCCTTTCACATATCTATATGGGACTCCATGAAATCCTATTTTAAGAGTTAATAACGCTAGTGTTTACCGTAAATTTTTAGTGTGCAGATTCATCTATATGACTTGTAGGAAGTGGCAATTTATGAACCTGGTACCATAAATATCTTCATCATTGAATGATCGAATGCAGTTTGAGTTGTATGCATTTTGTTGTCACTAAGAATCTTGATCAATATTTTTGATGCAGGAAAGTATGAAACAACTTGCAAAAGATGCGTTCTGTTCTTTTGTACGTGCATATGCAGCCCATCGAGGTGATCTTAAAAGGATTTTTCAGGTTAAGAAGCTTCACCTAGGGCATGTTGCAAAGAGCTTCGGGCTAAAAGACCAGCCTTCTTTGGTTGGGAAATCATTTAACAAGCAAGCCAAGAAAAGGGAGAGAAGTCAAAAATTTAGGAAAGGTCCGAAAAAGATGCGCCTTACATGAGTCAGGTTGTTGACAAATGAAGTGTTTGTTTGTATTATCTAAATTTGGTACATAGAAGCTTCGGTGTTGGGGTACATAGCATCCAATCCTTCATTTTCAGCTTGATGTGCTCAGTTGATGGTTGTATGAGTCATGTCAGCAAAAATTTCATTAGAAAGCTCTAGGAAAGTAATGGAGGAATTTTGTAGTGATTGTTAATGTCTTATGCTCTTCTATTGCTTGAATACAATACAGGTTTGAAAACCTTTCTCACCATTTTTGAAATATCATCTCATAGTCTCAACATCCATGACATTTCAGGCCTAAAGTTTAGCATAATATGCTGATGAATTCTCAACGAATATTCTCTCACTGGTATTCATGTGGTGGTGTGGGGGAAAAAGTGATTTTTTTTTCCGTAAGTGCTACAAGCACTGCAGATTATTGAATGGCATCTATGCAATGTAAATTTTTAGTTTCTTACTTGGACTTGTTTTCTTATCAGAAACATTTCCATTACAGAAACTGGATGGAAACTCATGCAAAAATTTTGTGAAACATTTCCTGTATGGATTTCTTTTGGGAAACATGTCTTAACCCTGGCAAAATCATATTGGGCAATGTATATTCCATGGTGTAAAAGCAGTTTTTTGGCTCTTTTTTAAATTAGGTGCGAGAAGGTGCCCATGACCTAGAAACTAAAAAAGAAACAGAAATAATTAGCAGAACCATAATGCAAGAACAGTTAAAAAAAATGATTTTGAGTGTTCTTGTCAGTACATTCATATCCACTGTGCATTTACAAATTTTCTGTTACATCCACAGGGAGATATGCCATTTTCCCCTTTTTGGAAGTCTGAAAATGTTGTTTCTGAAACCTGTACTGTTCATGAAAGCTGTATGCATTTTCTTCACTCCAGGTAACAGATTGACATGAAATTCTATAAAGGAAAAACGTAGAAGAAACCTTTTTATTTTTTTTGTTTCATTGTCTAAGAGAAGCTTCCATATGTGGTAAGCACATTTTAGAGTCATATTTTCTAGAATTTTACTATTGATTGTACTTGTAATACTAAATATCGAAAAGGTAATTTGTTGCTAATAGTATTTAGCAGACTTTAAGAATGGTATAACATCACAAACATTGTATGGTACATTGCTTTTTTTATCGTTTCATTTTTCTATTTGGTCATAACAATGGAAAACTGGACTGGATAGACAAGAAAGATGGGTATATGTACCTGTTATCAGGTAAACTAAGCGTTGGATGAGCAGTTCAAGAATGCAGGATTTGTGGGGTGGGGGGAGGTGTGGTGGGTGTAGGTGGGAGGGGGAAGCAATTCCCATAATCGCCCCCCCAACATACCCCTGCCTACCGCCTAAATGAGCAGCGAGTTAACACCTGCAGCTTTCGTATCCATCCCGCCTCTCAAAAAATGTCTTTTTTTTTTCTGTTTCTTTGTGTTCTCTAAAGGAGGGCAAGGGAGCAGCTGCTGTTTATTTTTGTTTCTTTATAATTTTAATTTAAAATAATAAAAAATGTATCTTTTTAAATTGTTTTATTAATTTATTTTAAATTTTAGAAAAAACCACGTTTGTTTGTTTTTTTTTTTGGTTTTTTTTAATGGGTGGTTTTATCTCTTTTTTCTGTTTTTTGCCTCTATTTTTTTATTCTATTGATTTTGTTTGCAAATGTATGGATTTTTTGGCCATGGTTTAAAAAATGTTGGCAACGCTTTTTAATTCGGTGGGTGATTTTAAGATTTTGTTTGCAACGGTATCAGTTGTTAAATCTGTGGTTCCAAACATGGTGTAATTTTAACCTTGAAATAAAAGGGTGCTATTAGTAGCACAACTTTTTGATTCATAGGTTGATTTTAATATTTTAGTTTCAAAGGTGGCAATTGTTAAGGTCATGGTTTCAAACAAATTGTAATTTTAACCTTGAAAAAAAAAGTGTTATAAAACCACTTTTCGATTGGGGGGTTGATTTTAAGATTTTAGTTGCAACTATCTTGGTTGTTAACCATGGTTTCAAAGAAGTTGTAATTTTAACCTTGAAACAACTAAGTGCTAAAAAAATAGGTGCTACTATTAGAACCACTTTTCAATTTGAGGGTTGATTTAAATGGAAAGAAATCATCAATAGCATTCACTATCCGTGAACGATTTTCATCCAAAGTGCACTTGGTACCTTTGAAGAGGACATTGATGTTTGTTTCCCTTCTCACTGCAACATCGAGTAGTAGGTTCATAGTTTGAAAAGTGTTCGGTATCCAACAACATATTAGCTTTGAATCATCAATCATTATCCATATCATCGATCCTTGGTCCAATGCTACATTTATGAGTGGTAACAATTTTGAGTTCTACAAGATTATGGGTACGCTATTTCATTCCAAATTGAAATTTGATCTTCCCACCAATTGGAAAAAGTAGGATGCCCCCAATGCCTCCATGACCAACGCTGCTAGTGGATGCCTTATTGAAGAAATTAAAAGGTTCATCTTTGATTGATGTCATGTTCAAAAGCTTTCTAGGATGCCTTATTGAAGAAATTAAAAGGTTTATCTTTCATTGATGTCATGTTTAAAAGCCTTCTAGGAGACTTATGTTTTCTAGTTTTATTCTTCTATGAAATGAATGGCTTAACCTTGTACAAAACATGTTGTTGACATAGATAATTTTGTTCAATTCAACTTTCATACGGAATGCATTAGAGGAAAGATGTCCAACTCAAAGTCTCCACCCTTAAGATGATTCCTCCAGCATTAGGTGATTACCATTTTTTGCCTTTTGGATTATTAATTTTTATGTGTTTTTGGAATAAGGTTGTTAGGTGTTTAAGTGTGTAAACAAAATTACAAAATTGAAATTGATGTAATTGAGATATAAGCATGGAGAATAAAATCAAGGAAGATGTTTTAAATTAAAATACACATTTATGTTATAATGCAATCATGAATTTATCATGTTTATACATACCAACAAATTTAGCATCATACATTCATTTATCTATTGTGCATTTGGAAAATATAATAGCAAATATAAACTTAATGAACACACATTGTTCATTTATCTACTGTGCATTTGGAAAATATAATAGCAAATATAAACTTAATGAACACACATTGTTCATTTATCTACTGTGCATTTGGAAATTATAATAGCAAATATAAACTTAATCAAGAATCATTGACAAACAAACACTCACATATAAGCGATGAAGAGAAGTGACAAATGGATATACAATTCTTGACCACAAATCTTGTGTCACTGTATTTTATTCTTCCAATGGGAATTTGAAACTTGGATTACATAATCCTTTTCTCAAGTTCTTCTTGCCATAAGATGGAGCTACAAAAATAAAAGCTCCTCAACTTTTGTCATGACCTCTCACATGCCCCTTTATTCTTTTATGTGTTGATTGTAATTCAAAAGAGTTATTAAATATTACAGTAGCGTTGGTTGACTTAATGAAGTCAAATTGAGTTCTAATGTGATCATAAATGTTTTACCATGTGAGCATAATCCATTAAGAAAACTTGGTTGTATTTGGTTCTTTCACAAATTTGGCCAATTTGACATGGGTGATGTCCTTGACTAGTAAGGCTTGCTACTTCTTTTCTTTAGTTAGTCTGCAATAATTCCATGAGATCGTTAAACGAAAGTGGCCCATTGTCATTCTAGAAAATGGGTACTTGATGTAACTCTACCATCTCTAAGGTCTCTGTCAAATGCCCTAATTGTTTTATGCCAGGGAGTCTAAGTCTTCAGTTGCATCTTTGAGATTAAACTAGACATGTTTGTCAGACAGATGGCTTAGGTTGATGGATTGTTGGTTGTCATTGATGTCAACCATTGGAGAGTGATATTTTAGATTGATGTCAACCCTTGGAGAAAGGCTGGTAGCGAATTCCGATAACACAAAGGTTTGAGTAATGGACCCAAGGTTGTTTCATGTATAATGGTATGAGTTTTAATATATTTGAAGGTAAAACTATTCTAGATGGATAGTACATGTCATTCCATTTTTGGTGGTATGCGGAACGTCACATAACTCCTCATGGTTAAAGAGTTATGGCCATGAGAAGTTGGAGAACTCAGGTTTGGGTAATGGACCCAAGTTTGTTTGATGGATGATGGTATGAGTTTTGATATATTTTCAAGTAAAACTATTCTAGATGGATAGTACATGTCATGTCATTTCTGGTGGTATGTGGAATGTCACATAACTCACGGTTTGAGAGTTATGGCCTTACGAAGTTGGAGGACCCTCATATGTCATATAGAAATCCCAAAAGGTCAAAGTAGTCAAAGTGGTTTAAGAGATTTTAGAAGGCAAATAATAAAGTTAAGTGACGAGTGTACTACAATTCAAAGTGAATACAAAAGAAATTATTTAAATAATAAATTTAATGGAGAAATTAGAAGTGGGTTAACCCTAAAATAAGGAAAGTAGGCAAAGTGACCTAAAATATGTTTCTAAGGAAGCTACTTAGAGAGTATAAATAAGAGGCAAGGCTATCTCATTTTACATCACATTTGAACATATTGAATATATACAGGTGTCTGAGGTAACCAAAGGATATTTAAGCCGAATTTTTGAGAGAAGGTGAATTAAAGAAGGCCGAAATTCAAGGGAAGAAAAATTATTTTGATGATATTTTTTAAGGTATGTTATTTACAGGCCATCTCACCATTTTTGCAATAATTTTTTTCTATAATGATTTAGACCGTGAAATTGATATGACATTGATGAAACATATCCAAGTATTTGTGGTAAAAATTTCATCTTCTAGGTCGTATTTTTGGAGTTACACTCCATGGAAAATAGGGTTTGTGGCTAGTCCTGAAACTAGTCTAAAACATGTGTTTCGGGTAAAAACGTC
>JASDQU010253633.1:15554-26781 GCA_032191745.1 Picea mariana
TCGAGGTTCCAGCCTCCATTAGCCACTCTTTGACATATTGTTCTATCTAGCTCGTGACATATTCCACTGGTCCCTCTTATGGATGGTCCGACATGGTTGTCTATGTGTCATTAGGATCGGTTTCTTCTGCCTGCTTTGGAGTCATCCCATTGACTCTCGAAGCTTCTTTAGGGTTCTCTAGTTGCACTTGGCTACCTGTGCCCTGGTTTTGTTGTTCCTGTTCTTCTAGTGTCATATCCATGTTCATGCCCTCAGGTGTTGTCTGTTGGGTTTCTTCTACCACGGGTGTGGGGTTAATTGGTGTGGTATTTGTGATGGGATTTTGTCTACATTGATGACCTCTGGCGGTTGATGTTTGCTTTCCTACGATTGTACTTGTGCCCTGGTCCTAACTCTGGAGTGTCGGGCAGTCTGGCTCAATTCTTCTTGTTTTGGTGGTGCCATGGTGTAAAATATAGTTGTTCGCCAAGCTGAGTGACCTCTGTAACCTCTATGAACTTCGCTTTGTTCTTTGTATGTTGTATCATTCTCTGTCTCTTCTATTTTCGCAATAGGATGTTTTATTTCACGTCCTTGCATTGTGTGGGAATCGTATGAATCTTGTTGAAGATGCTACCTTTATTACGAATTCAATGAACCTCCAGTTCCTTTGTACTTTCCATTACTATCCCTCACCGTCTCTAGTTGGTGCGATTAATGCATCATCCCGTCGGTCCTTTCCGGCATTCAATTCAACTTGCCTTCGTCATTCAGTACTTCTTTTGTCGTATTTACCTTTCCCACTTGTTTCTGTTGTGAACCGATCATTAGCCTTGTTTTCGACGGGTTTGTATTCCTAAGTGTGTATGCTCTTTCTCCTTTCTACGCATTGTACCTTTGTTGGTACCATTTACTATCTTGTTTTTTTGTTTTTTTTCTTAAACTGCGCAGCGAATTTCATGTTATGTGTGGTCGACTTTCCTGGTACAGCTTCAGTCGGCTTCCATTGATCATCCCTCTAAGTTTTGGACCTCCTAAATCCTTCAACTATACAGCTCCCACATCTGTGACAGTTTTTACTTCGTACGGCCCTAACCATTGCATTCTGAGTTTTCCTGGATGCTGAATGGATTTGCTATCATACATCACCACTAAGTCTCCTTCCTTGAAAATTTTCTTCTTGATGTGGTTGTCATGCCACGCTTTGTCCCTTGCTTTCTGAACTTGTTGGTGGAACCCTGCTAGGATTCTATCTTCTTCCATGATCATCAACTGATTTAGTCTCTCCTGTACTGTGCCTCGTTCTGTCACGTGTGTAATTGCTGCTATGGGTAGACTGGGTACCAAAACTTATAATCGAACCACTGCTTCTTGTCCATATACTAGTTTGAATGGCGTGTGCCATTTCAACTTCTTGCATGTGGTCCTGTATGCCCACAATACTGCTAGTATTTCGAGGTCCCAATCATCCCTATTGACGTTACATATATTTGTCAGTGCATTCTCAAGGATTTTGTTAAATGCTTCTACTGTGCCATTTGCCTGTGGGTGATATGGTGTTCTCTTTTGATGATGGACTTCAAAATATTTAGTCATAGCCTTGATAGTGTTGTTAATGAAGTGTGTTCCCTGGTCGCTCATCAAAATTTTGGGGCAACCAAATCTAGTGATTACGTGTTCGAATATAAAATGTGTTGTTGTTTTTGTGGTGCAATCCTTCACTGGTGCTACTTCTGCCCATCTTGTTAGGTATTATGTCGCGGTGATAATGTACCTTTCTCCTGTTCTTTCTGTTGGTGGGTTGATTGGTCCCACAAATTCTATTGCCCATTTTTCAATTACCTTTAAATTTACATATGGTCACAATGGCATCTCGTCTCTTCTGTTGAGTTTACCGACCCTTTGACAGACATTGCATCTTTGGCAGTACTCCTTCGCATCCCTGTGAATTGTTGGCCATCATAGTCCTACACGAAATACCTTTTGCGTGATAGATTTTCTTGCGTAATGTCCCCCTACTATTCCCTCACAGGATTCTGCTAAAACCCTTGGTATTTCATGTTCTAGTACATATCTTTTCAATATGCTATCTGCGCCCATTTTGTATAAGTGTTTTGTGATCAGCTTATAGTCTGCAGCCTGAACTACCAGGTTTTTCTTCTGCACGGTGTTATATTCCTGTGGCGCAGTACCTGTACTTAAGTACTGAATGATATCTACAAAGTATTCCTCAACAATCTGGAGTAAAAATAACTGTGTCCAGAAAGTTGTCCTCTAAATTTTTAGGTTCTTCTCTGTTTGTGACCCTTGATAAGTGGTCAGGTCCTGCATTCAACTTTCCTGGCTTGACTATTAGTTCAAAATCAAAATATTGAAATAGTAATAACCATCGACAGATTCTCCCCCCCAACAATGGATTGTTGACTAGGTATTTAAGGGCTGAGTGATCTGTTAACATCTTAAAATGTTTTCCCAATAAGTAATGTCTGAATTTTTGCAGTGCGTAAACCACAGTTAGGCCTTCCCTCTCTGTGGTGTTATAGTTCTGTTATGATTCTGATAGATTTCTGCTTGCAAATGCTATAGGGTGATCCAAATGTCATTCCTGGTTGTGCCAAGATAGCTCCAAGATCTATGACTGATGCATCTACATGTACATGGAATATCTTGTCCAAGTCTGGAAATACTAGTATTGGTGCGGTTACCATTTTTTCTTTTAGCATATCCAGACCGTGTTGACAATATTCATTCCACTGAAACTTTATATCTTTCCTTAAAAGTTTCTCCATTGGCGCGGTGATATGTGTGTATCCTTTGATAAACTTTCTGTAGTATCCCGTGTGTCCCAATGTCACTCTTAGTTGACAGACTAGTTTTGGTGGTGGCAAATTAACAATTACTACAATCTTTGCAGGATCTACTAGTAAGCCTTGTTTGCATACTATATGGCGCAATATTATCCCAAACGGTGTTCTGAATATACATTTTTTTATGTTTAATGATATCTGGCACTGAATGCACCTTTACAAAATCAACCATAGGACCTCTACATGGTTTTCAATAGACTATAAACTACCTAGTCATCCAAGTATACCTCTAGAAATTGGTGGATAAACTCCTTGAATGAAGCGATGACTACTATGGAAACTATTGCTGGTGAATTATTGAGTCCAAACGACATGACTGTGTACTGATAGGATCCCCATTCTATAGAAAACAAGGTATTGTATCTATCTTCATGTGCTATCTTGATCTAGTGGTAGCCTGAGAATCCATTAGTGAATGAGTAAACTTTGTGTCCTCCTATGTTCTCCAACACTTCGTTCATGAAAGGTGTAGGGAATGGGTCATGTAGGCATGCATCATTCAACTTCCTCAAGTTGATGCATATCCTTATCTCACCTTGTTTTTTCTCTTGAAGTACCATTGGGCTTATCCCTTCCGATTCTTCCACTGGTTCTATGATTCTGGCTTCGAGCATCCTGTCGATCTCATCTTTGGATTTCTGCTTATATATCGGGTTTAATATGTATGGTCGCTGTCTGATTGGTCTGGCTTCAGCTCTAAGTGGTATCTTCATTTCTCCTAGCGCTACCACCATACCCTTCATTTCTGTAAATTTTGTGGGGAACAGGTCGTTGTACTCGCACAATAACTCTGTTATTCTTTCTATTGTTTTCTCATTCCAGTAGTCTCCAATGATGGCCTTGTTTGGATTCTCAACTATCCAAATGTTGACTTTCTTCACCTTGATCGACGCAACAATGAATTCTGATTCTAGAGGTGGACCCTCCACTTCTCTTTCATCTTCCACTTCCTCGATCTGAATATCACACAGATCGTCTTCATCTGGTGCTTCTTCCTACACATGGTAGCATGACAACAATTCTTTGACTGTCTGTTTGTTCCGGTGTTTTTCTTCTGTTATGAGTTCGACTTCTGGTTCCTTAATGAATATCACCCCTCTTATCTACTTAAGTGTTGCATCTATGTTGGGTTTCTCATGCTCAAATGAGAAAGTGACTGTAAAAATCTATTGTAGTACTGCACAGTTCCTAGTTTGTATACCAGTTGGCTGGTATGCCCTCTAAAATGTGTATGAAATTATGGGGCCATTCCTCTAGGGGTATCATTTTCCACAATGCTCTACACTTCTCCAAGTGTTCCACTGGTGCCCCCTGTCCATCGTACTTATGTTTCTTGTTTCTTTTATGTTCTGCGCCAAACCTTATGCGCAGTAACTGCTTACATTGGTACCAATTCGTGATTGTTTCTTTGTGTACGCCCCACCATCTTGCAAGTTTCAGGTGTGGCCTTGAGTGATATATCGAGTGCTAAGAGTCTCTGATTTTCTAACACTTCATCCTCATACTGTGCCAAGAATACTTCTAGATCATTTGCTCCATGGAAATTGGGTGGTTCCCTTATCTCCGTGCCTAGCCATCTGACTGCGCGGTCTATTCTTGGACACCTTCTTTTGGAAACTTCGTGTAGCCTTTGTTGTCAGTTCTCTAAACCTGTATCAGAGTCTGTCGCACATGAAGTAATGCTCCACCAACTAAGTATCCCATTTGCAGTTGGGTTTACATAGTCCTTATTGCACACAGTTGTTCTATACAACTAGCTGATTTCCTCTAAGTCTAAGCAAGTAGGTTCTACGAACCTTTCCCCTTCTGATAGGTCTAATGGTGCAATGACCCTATATTCCCCTGACTCAAATGTCATTTTTTAGATCTTTAAATTGATTATGGCCTGGTTGTCAAACTCCTAATCCAAGCCAAGCAACGTTGGATATGGTGTTGTGCCATACACTATTTCAATCACTTTGAAGTCTGCTTTAGTGCACACTCCATCAATGTATATTGTCACTCCTTTCAGTCTACCCATTGGTAGGACTTTGTGTTGATTATCTAGTTTCAACTGGACAAGTGATTATCCTAATGTGGGCTCTCCCATACATTTCCATGTCTTCTTTGGTAGTACATTGACTTCAGAACCTAGATTTAGTATGATATCTCCCATGTTGAAATCTTCGATGTTGGCATTCATCCTGAACTCCCTACTTGTTCTTCTCCCTATATGTAGGTGATTGACTGTTTTTTGTTCTAGTTTTCCTTCTGTCTCTATGCTACATTTTTCTAATATATTCTGCAATATTTTAACAATGGATGGATCATTCACTATTTTTACACATGATTGTAAAAAGCCTTTGATTGTACTTACTTGTCCCATGGGTTGCATTTCATTGGTATGATCCGATGATGGAGGCATCTCGTACTTTGGAGCCTCTTTAGTCTGTTGTGTCATTGAAGTCGACACAATGTTGTCCTTATGAAATTCTTGTCTGGCTTGCTTAAATATCTCCTTCTCATTTTGCGTCGAACTGCTTCCTTGGTTCGACGTTCTTCTTCACCCACTGGTGTTGTACTGGCTCTTGTAGAGCTGCATCATTTCCTATTTTAGCTCCTTCACACATAACTATGTTGATGTTCCTTCCTTCATCCCTCACTTCTGCTAAAATCCATTGAACGTTTTGATTGTTTTGATTCCTCTTTTCCTGGATATTTACTAATAGTGTCAGACATTCTTCCATATCATGGTCCAATGCTCGACAATACATACACGTTGCTGGTGGAAGTGGACATTCCCTTGCATAATGTCCCAGTTGTTGACAGTTATGACATACCACTAGTCCTCTACCTCTTCCAAAGCCTCCTCTTACTCATCCTCCACCTCTGTAGCCAACTCGATCTCTTCTCGGTGCATTATACGGAGGTGCCTGATTGTACTGCATGATATTGTACTGAGTTTGCGTTGTGTTGTACTGTGGCTGCGTGGTATTATATGGTTGTTGTGGAGTATTAACTATTGCTACATAGTGTTGTATGGGGCTGGAACTTGGTTAAATTTTGGTGTGGCTTGCCCATTCATCATTTATACCTGCACTCTATATGCATCCGATGTCCTCTCTCGCATCAAATCCATAGTTCTACAATATTTGTCATCGTGGCCCAATGATTTGCAAAGTTGCAATATTAACTCTTTGGGACTGTCTGGTATTTCTACATCATTGGGAAGTGATATGGATCGTGGCTCGATTTCTTTCAGATCTCACACCATATTCCTCCTGTTGGTAACGAATTTGGCATTCCTTCTCCCATATACTGCGCGAATGTTGGACATTCATTCTTGTGGTGTCCTTCTTTCCTGCATGTGGTACACCAAACAAATCCCCGTTTGTCCTTACTTTTGTTCTGGTTTAGCTGGAATGTTAAGTTATTCAAATCCTCCTTCAGTTCTTTGATGGTTGGACCCATATGCTGATATTGGTTTTATTCTAGTTGCAGGGATACTTCCAGAGCCTCTTCCTATGTCTGAAACTTTTGTTGTCACAATGGGTATTTCAAGTGTGGTAGCAATGAATTGACGAATAGGTGCCTATGTTGCAGATCGGTCATGAGATATTTCAAATTTCCTTTTAGTCGCTTGAATCTCTGGTCAATATCCTATATAGATTCTCCTGGTTTCTGTGTAATTTCTATCATCTCGTTCATGTACTAATCCTTTGAACTTGGCTTCTGAAACTCATTTATCAACAATTTATTGATGTCTGCAATTGTTCTGGTTGTCCCTAGTGGATTGTTTGTAGTTAAACTCATATACCAATCCAATGTGTGATTTCTTAGTGTAATTTCTAGTTGTGCCAGTTTAGTATCTTCGTCTATGATCTATTTTTCTTCCCAAATCTTCTCACAGATGAACAAATGTTTTTCTGGGTCCTCTGATGCTTCTCCTTTGAATTCTGGTAACCTGATGGTGGGATCGTGTCCTACCATCCAGAATGTTAAACTACTACCTCCGTACGGTGTAGATACTTGACTAGTGATTCATGAACTAGCCCCTCTAGTTGTTTCTCCTTGTGTATATGTACTTCATGTTGTCTTTCTTCTCCCGAAATTGGGTTGTCTAAATGGTGGTGTTCTCTTTGATGTATTAGTTGCACATGGGTTTATGGGTTCCACACTGACATTAATATGGATATGATTTCTACCTTCTCTTCCCGTTCCTGGACCTCTCATCTTCCTATCATATATTGCACACATGATTTCCTCAATCTTCTCCATAGACCAAAGATCCTCTACCTCTTCTTCATCACTCGCCAAGCCTTCCCTTGCGGATACGACTCTCTTCTTAGTATTCACCTTATATTGATAGGGTACTCCACTGTGCATCTTTCCAACTATCACCATGATCCGCTTGATCTAGTTATCGTCCATCATGATCGGGTACAAGGTTTCCTCCTTCTTTCCCTTATCCTTTCCTCCCATTTCTCCTCTTTTTGTCATTGCTTCCCCCCTTCCCCCATGCACGCAGGGAAGTTTTAGTTGTGTGACTCCATTGTCATTAGACCTTTGTTGTATACAGTATCTTAATAGAAGTATACATCGATATAATATACCTTCCTCGAGGCCCACGTAGAAACTCTTGCTCCACTGCACTGTACAAATTTGTTGTATCTACTGCAAACTATGTTATAAAGCCTGCTACAATATAGTCGAGCCAAAAATCTACTGCGTAGGTGAATTTGTTGTTCACCTTCTATAACTGCTCAATATGTACTAGAGTCCACTCTGACTGTCAGATCTGGTTCATTGCATGGTTATCCTTCAACATTAGTATCCACTCCTGCAATAAGTGTGGAAAAATCACAAAAAAAGACTTCATGCAAATCAGTAAACACATACTTCTCAATATATTTGCGTGGTGTTACTCTAGGGTTTATGTTATCTCTTTGTGAAAACTCTAGTTCTTTTGTCTTTAGCCAACTCTCGATCTCTACTTTTGTGGGATTCCATTGTCTCAACATGCCCTTCTAGAGGCTCATTCTTTTCTCTTTCTCCTCATTCACTTTAGTATTCTCTTGATTCGCCTCGCTTAGATCTCATGTATCTTTTAACAGATCTTCAACAGATCCCATCTACTCAATCCTCTACTATTCCAACCAACATCAATGAAACCATTTGTTGGTTACTATTGATATGTCTGAGTTTATATCTTCATCTTGAGTGACCCAGGGTTCATGTCTATTTGGGGTTCCAACAAAGCCTCTAAAACTATCGACCCTCCTGGTGAACTAGAAGGAAATGCAACACATAGAGCACACTGCACGGTCTCACCCAAGATATTATTAATGGGTGGTTGAAATAATCATGTTTTTTCAACCATGATTGAGTAGATATCTGAGTAATGTGCACTGAGAGATCTAATTTAACTTATTAACACAATACATTTTCATTCACAATTATGCATAGAATATAATAAACTAATTCATTTAGCATAACAACAACTACTGAAGACAGTAAAGAAACACATGAATTCAATCACATAACACATTTTTTACCATGGTTCATCCCCTCCTGGGCTACATCCACAAAGATCTAGCTCTTAGCTCTTTTATTATAGTAGTTCCAAAACTACAACGTCGTACGCTTTACAACTCTTCTCAGTTGGGTTGAGATCTATTATGAGGTGGACTAGATCGCACCAGGCTCCTTAGCCTATGATCTAACCCTCCTTACTCCCCTCCAGCTCAACATCTTACAAAATTAGGTCGTATAGCAAAATATCACAATAACTAGTTATCAAAACAAGACTCCTCCTCTAGACTCTCTATATCAACCAACCCCTCTATGAGACCTAGGTATCTCTATTTATACATTTCTGGCTCGCCATCCATCACAATACATTGTAAAAATCCTAACCCTAATGTCGTTAGGTCTTCCATGCATGCACATGTGTTTCTCTTCCTTCCAGCTATCACTTCCCTTGTGCATGCCTTCTTTCCCAAAATAGCCTTTCTTTCCTCTTTGGCCTACTCCCAATAGGTTGGTATATGCACACAGAAATAAGAAGACTCCTATGGGGTCCCTATAGGGAAGGAAATACCAAGTTCGACACCCCTAGCTCAGACATAGTAGAAAAAGATAGCAACCAAAAATTCAAAGATCGATATCATAGGTTGTGATAATAATGCCAAGGTACCAATCCCATTGGTCAAAATAATGAAGATTTCAGTCTTCAAACAACAAATGGGAAATACTTTGGGTTTTGTAGTGGTAAACAATGCTAAATCGACTACAAAGATAGAAAAATATCCTCCATTATTCTTGTCAAGAAATTTTGAATCAAATGATCAGCACGATCCATTATTCATATCACTGGTGGTTATAGATTGGATTCTACACAACTGTATGATGGATACTAAGGTAGGAATGAATGTCATGTCATTAAAATTTGCGAACAATATGGGATTGAAGAAAACTAGGCCTTACATGAATGTATGTGCTTTTGATTCCTGACAAATCCTAGCCAATTGTGTGATCAAGTATTTGCAATTTCATCTAGCCAAACATTCGGATGTCATGATCACCATGGATGTAGTTGTTCTTGATATCCATGCAATATGTGGAATGTTGTTATCTAGAGAATGGTCATCCAAGCTTAGTGACACATTGCAAATGGACTTATCTTATGCCACAATACCTAGTCTTGATGGTGAATCAATTACTCTATTCAGATAGGCCTTCAAACAAAACCATCTAGAGGATCCCAAAAATAAGGAAGATTGTTTAATATGGGAAGATCAAGGATTTGGAGCTTACACCATATTTACAGTAGAAGCAGTAGATAGCTCAAACACCGATGGAAAGTGAACAATGAATTTTGATGGAGCTAGCTCCAAGTCAGGTAATGGTGTAGGTATCATGTTCTCTTCCCCTTCTGATGCACTTATTTATTACTCTTTCATATTATAATTTCAAGCTACAAATAATGTTGTTGAATATGAAGCATTGTTACTTGGTTTGAATGTTTTTAAATATTTAGGGATTAAAATGTTACATGTTATTGGTGATTCTGACCTTATTGTTTTCTAGGTTAAATACCACCATGCTTGCAAGCATGAAAGGACAAAAATATACACGACAATAATTATTTTAGCAATGGGAGAGTTTGATGAGATTTATCTCAAATAAGTACCTTGAGCACAGAATGAGAAGGTCGATGCAGTTGCAATAGTAACATCATTATTTCCACCATGTCTGGAATTAGATAAGGGAGGTAGAATAGTCACACTTTACATGCCCTCCATTCTAGACAATGTGGAAAATTGGCAGGTGTTTGAAGATGATGACCAAATTCTCATCTTCCTTCATGACATCGAAGAATTTGAGCCTAATGCATGTGATGAGAGGAATGATGAATCTATTACAGAAATATGTGCAAATAGAATCCCCATAGGATTGGTTCATTTGGAAGAAAAATTTGACATAGATGATGCATTTAAGGGAATGAAAAAAACAACAAATCTAGAAGAGTATCAAGATACAAATGTGGGAACAGTTGCATATTTGAGAATGATTAAAGTTGGCATAGGTACAATTGAGGAAGATAAGGAGAAGATCAAGAATTTGGTGATAGAATACAAATATGTCTTCACTTGGTCATATGATGATTTCAAGGCTTACAAAGGGGAGATTATTCAACATACTATACCAGTCCTACCAAAAGTGAAATCTTTCAGATAGAAGTTGAGAAGGATCAATCCCAAGTTAGTCCCCATGGTCAAACAAGAATTAAAGAAGTTGTTGGATGCATGGATCATTACTCCAACAATGCATGCTACTTGGTTGTCAAATCCAGTGGTAGTTAGAAAGAAGACGAGTCAGATAAAATTATGTGTTGACTTCAAGAATCTCAACAAAGATTGCATCAAAGACAACTATCCTCTTCCAAACATGGAGATGATTTTACGGAGGATTACAAGTTCATAAATGTTGTCTTTTTTGGATTCTTTCTTAGGATACAACCAAGTGTTGGTCACTTACAAACATAGAAAAAATATGACATTCAAAACTCCCTAGGGAACATATGAGTACATGAGAATGTTGTTTGTTTTGCTAAATGCAGGAGCTACATTTCAGCGAGCCATGGACTATGCCTTCAGAGATCTTATCAAGAAGATAATTGATATCTATCACGATGACCTCACGATTTTCTCAAAGAATAGGAAAGATCATATCAATCACCTCAAGCAAGTCTTTGAAAGATGTAGGATGTATGGAATATCTCTCAATCCAAAGAAGACCATCCTAGGTGTGACAGAGGGAAAACTTTTGGTCCATATTGTATCTAAAGATGGAGTAAGAGTATATCCTGAAAGGATCAAAGGAATCCAAAATATTGAGTT
>JASDQU010253636.1:0-16134 GCA_032191745.1 Picea mariana
CCATGCTACAACATAAGTGGTAAACAAAATTAACTCTCTATATTTTTCATGTAAAACAATTTGGTTATAACCTGAAAACCCATCAATCATTGACATTCTATTAGAACCTACTACTTTTTTCAAAACATTGTCCATTTTAGGTTGAGAATAATTATCCATCAGAATAATTTTATATATATATATAATGTTTGCAAAACTAATTTTTTTACAAACCCTAGTTATAGGTCATGAAAAATTTCAAATTTTATGAAAATTTGGACCATGTTACAACATATGTGGTAAACACAATTAACTCTCTATATTTTTCGTGTAAAACAATCTGGTTATAACCTAAAAACCCGTCAATCATTGAAATTCTATTAGCACCTATTACTTTTTGCAAAACATTGTCCATTTTAGGTTGAGAATAATTATCCGTTAATGAATATTTATTGAGGTTATTAAAATAAACAAAAAGTCTAATTTCACCATTCTTTTTCCTAACAAGTACTAAATTTTCAACCCAAGAAGAATATCCCAAAGGAACCATAATTTTTTCATCCAATAATTTTTTTACCTCCTTTTCAATAACTAGGAATAGGATAGGATTTACATGTCTTAATTTATGTCTGAATGGTTCGTATCCTACCTTTAATGGAATTATGTGTTGAATAATGATGGTGTCATAGGTCTTCAGAAATTCATAAGACCAATCAAATACTTCATGAAATAATTTGACTAAATCAATATACTTGACCTTTTGATCAGTAGGTAGAAATTTTGAAAGTTTTATATGCATTGGTTCTTGATCAGTCCCAATATTGTGATCTTCTACTTGTTCTTTTTGAGGATGAACAATTGGTTTTAAAACAACATCATCTTGATCAAACTAATTCTCCATAGGAACCAATCTTTTTGGAATCTAATTATATTTTAATATCATAATTTTATGGTTAACAATCATATCTTGCAATTTAGGATTTGGATGACTATTTTGATTAATTTGTTCATTGTTTTGGTAATCTTTCTGATCAATATGAGTTGTTGAAAATTCATCAATCATTTCCAAAAAAAATTTAATCTATTGGTCATCTTCAAACACTTGCCAATTTTTGACATTGTCAGGTATTGAAGTTTTATATTTCATTTCAACTTTGTATTTCATATTTGGCACTTCGGGAGGTCTGAAAGTACTTTTGACTATAGCTAAAGAATCATCTTGTTTATTTTCTTATTTGGAAATTGCATGAATATTGAAGGTCAAAAATAAATTCTCAATTAATTCCCAAGAAAAATTTCTATAGGATCTCATCCTAGGATGTTTGGCTTGATAAAATTTCCTTATTTTTTTAACAACTGATTCCCCATAGACAATGATATTTTTTATTTTCATTTTCCTAGTAGCTTCTAAACCTAATTATAAAGCTTCATACTCACAAGAATTATTGGTGGAATATATTTCAAATTGTAATCTAAAATAAAATGGAAAGAGTTTCCTAGAAGGTGAGATTAGAAATATACCTGCTCCATCAACTTCCCAAGAGGAAGCTCCATCAAAATAGATTTTCCACATTCCCTCTTCGGGTTTATTTTCATTCAAATAAATATTTACATTTTTTGTGCAATTTTATGGTTCATCATATACATATAAAATAAAACATCCCAAATCTTGTTCTTTTGAATATGCATGATACTTATTAGGATCACTGATAGTGAAAGCATGTTTGGTTTCCCTGTAAAGTCTCCTAGTCTCTCCATCAAAAATTGAGATTGTGGCATAACTCATATCCATTTTCAATGAGCCTCCTATTTTACTTTCCCAAGATATATATAAAATCATTCCATAGTTGACATGAACATTTTCCACAACTATATCCATCAAAAAAAAATTTACAGGTATTTGGGCTAAGTGAACTACCATATATTTTATCATCCCTAAACATATAACTTTATTTTCATCAAAGGAATACAAGTCATGGTATGGTATTGTGATTTGTAATCCTAACTTCTCAAAAACTATTTTTGGCATTAGATTGTGAGAAGCTCCTGAATCTATCATGCAATTGTGTAAAATATGTTCATGGACTATTAAAGAGATATAAAATGGGGCTATTGCTTCTCCTCTTTCTTCAATATGAGGACCAAACATTAAAATAGGTATTTCATATTTCAAATTTAATGTATATGGTTGGGTTGTTGCAATATAACAATCAATCATTTTCATTACTTGTTTTCTATAAACTGGATTTTTTGCAATTTCTAACAAAGGGATAGGGATTCTGATCTTTTATTTTTTTGTAAATAAAAGTGGATCCTTGTATTAATAACACCTGTAAGCTATACAATGCCAAGTGTGAGCCACCTATTCTTCCACAAAAGGGAAACCAAAACAGGTGGCTCTTAGATGCTCCAAGTTTGACACGTCATCCTGTAAAATGGAACCATTTGAACAAAACTATTTTAACAAAATTATGCATCCTAGTTGCATGAAAAAAAGGTATGAGAAGTATTCGGGTGGCCTAGAAGAGAACATATGAACAATACTGCTATGATAAAAATTTCATGTACAATGGATGGGAAAACTGCATGTCCATCTATTTTGTTGCTATAGAAAACTAAGAAATTAAGCCTGCATATGGAATTACCAAAGAACAGTAACCTAGAGACTTCACTCCATTGTCGAGCCTGGTTTTCCATGGATGTTGTAGATAGGGGTGAACCATTGGCTATATGTTGGGCATCGTTTTCTCATAGGAGCATCCACTAGTGCGTCAAACATAATGTCCATTCTTTGGCCAAGGATGCGCTGAGAGTGCATTTGGTCATCTTGTTTTGGCCTGATTTCAAAGATAAGTTGGAGGTGCTCCTCCGTTAGGTGATTTTAAAATTGTTGGTCCTACTCCTCCTCCTTTTCCTTGATCATGACCACTGTGGTGACCTCGTTGGCAACTGATGTGTTTTCCTTCACTTGCCAGCTCGAGGTATTTCCTCCTCCACCATGCATCTACCATCTTTGTAATAGGGGTCTTGCGAATTGAGTTTTGGGGGGGAAAGAGACTGGTGGCCTGAGAAATACGCACGCACAAAGGTGGCGCTTCCTCCTTAAGTAAGTTAAGGCCATGGAGAAAATGTAGGGTGGATAGAGGAATGTGGGCAGATGAAGGTGATGCTTCATCCTTCACTGAGCTGACACCACAGAGATGATGAGGGGTGGACGGAGGTGCCTCTGGCGATCTCTGGTTGATGTGTCATGTTCTGGTAAAACAAGAAATGAGAGCTAGTTGGGAGGGGGAGATTCGATTTCATCTAGAGAGGGTGTTGTAGTAGTGTGCACCCCTCTTGGACTTCCCTCTTTCTATGGGCATGATGTGAAGAGTGTGGAGGCTTTGGGCTGTGGGTAGGGAGGCAGTGAGATGGTGCCTGGAAAATCGGGAGAAGGCCGATAGCAGGGAGGCACTGGTGGGATTGCAATGAAGAAGCTTGTGGGGGCAGATCAGGAAGAGGGCATTAGAGCCAACACAATTGCAAGGGTAAGTGGTGAAAGTTCCCAATAAAAATACATTGAGGACAATAATGGCGAATTTCTCAGAAGAGCCGAAGAGCATTAACCATGGTAGAGGGAGAATGGAAGAATACACCAGGGTGAATACATGTTTATTAACATACCCCCACGAGTTGACAGCCCCCCTAGCCATTGGATCCGATTTGACATCCCTCCTAGGCTTAGTACTTTTGGTCAAGCTTGCTTGCGTGACCATTAACCCAGCCTGGTTGTCCAGATGCACTACCATAACTTTCCTCATGGTGTGATCCATGTGGTAGTTAATGGTTGTGGGCTGGCGATCGGTGTTAATAACTCCCCTGGTCACTTGGTTCCATGTGTCCTCGGACTCTATCCAGGTGGCACCCCATCCAGGGATAGGGATTATGATCTTATTGAGCTCATGTTTCAAATTAAAATAACTGTTTATTTTCTCTGTTTCTTTTTGTTGTGCATCCTCTTTATTTGTAACTCGTGGATCTTATTTTTGTTTGGTAGGTGTAATTTCTTTCCCTTTGTCTTCTTTTTTTGTTTTTTATGTTTGACCTTGATTATTCATTTTGTTTGTATTTACATTGGTTCTTGGTCTAAGGCCATATTTTCTATGTAATTCATCTTGTAATGAATCTGAGAAATCTCCATATTGAGATGATGATGAATCAAAATGATTATTATTATCATCTTCATTGAAATATGATTTAAAACTTAAATATTTTTCATAGTCATCCCAAGTCACATACACTTTAGAAGGATCACCTTCCATCATATAAATTTCCTCATCAATATCCTCAATTTGATCGTCTTCAAAATGTTCAACCATATTTTCATTTTCTATAGGTGCTTGTATTGGTTGCTATTCATTTCTCCTTTATCTCTGCAAAACCTGGGGAGGGTTAAAAGGTATTCTAAACTGATTTTTGTTTCTAATGTCAGTACTTCTTCTCTATGTTCTCATCCTAGCCAATTTATTTGATAGATATTTAATAATTCTAGGCATTTCTTCAATTTTATCCTCTTGGTTTTTGTTGGTACAAGATGTTCCAACTTGTTCTCTTTGTTTCCTTCTTTCTCTTTCTCCTGATTCATTTCTAATTCTATTTTTTCCTAATGCAATCATAATGGATTCACTTTATGTTGCATCATCTTGCATACTAGTTAAGGTGGTTGATCTCCATTCTCTCAACAATAATGCAAATTTGGGATCAAATGAGCTACAAAAAGAAACTTTTGATGATGATTGTGATGGTTTAACATCTAAAGGGACTTTATTATAAAGTTTATTAAATATCTTGATGAAATATAAGACAAATTTGTTTTGTGTCTTTTTAATATTTCCAAACTCGGTCAAAAAATATAAATGGTCTTTCTTTTCACCCCATTTTCCGAGGAAGGAAAATTATAGTGCATCCCAAGAATTACTGGAATTAGAGGATAATCCCTTAAACCATGTTCTTACTTCACCCTCAAATGTCTGAGAAAATATTCTCATGTATACATCTTCATGTTCCAGATGTTGATTATCAACAAAATGATCAAACGATGATAAATGCTCAAGGGTTGTGGTCTCATCCTCCACATTAAATCTATGCAATAGCTTCAAATAATTATCGGGAAAATCATGGAGATTATGAGGGAGATTGAAAGGAGCATATCTAGTTGTAACTTTATTGAAAAATCTTAGTGGAGGAGGAGGGGGCGATGGTTGTTGTGGGATTTTCCCTGACATAATTAAATGATCAATTAAAAATTGTTAATTTTTAGGAGTGAATTTACTAGTTAGTGTATTAAAGAATACTTTAAATTATGTAACATCCCGCTCTTGCGCACTGAGCGAACTTATTCTTTGAGGACACTTGCTCACAAGTGATCTAGATTATTATGCTATTAAAAAATTGATTTGATTATGAGGCGTTATGGGTTGATGACATGTTGTTTTACTGCATTGACATAGACAAGTGCTATTGATTTGGTTTTACTGAGTGTGCAGGATTTTGGACCTTGAGGATGCAGAGGCATCGAAGGAACCCCTTACTTCGGATCGAGTCGGGGAGTGAACCATTGGGGTTTGACTATTTTATAGATGGTATTAGTGCATCTAGTTAGATGATATGATTATGGATATATTTCTGAAATGATTCATTGATGATGCAGGCTGACAATAGCTTGCCGACCAGACTCACATGTGGAGTAGAGGGGTCACGCAGGACTACCAAAGATGTTGAGGGAGAGGTGTGGACAACAACCCTGCCACAACCTACTAACACTCTTGTCGTGGCTCAAACTCTAGGTTAACGATTACCTATTTCGAGAGGACCATGATGCCATGAGGGAAGAGTGTAACAGTCGCTCACAATGATTCTAAGGGGCGCGCAATAAGGTAGGGGCCTTATTCCTTCAAGGCCCTTAGTCTCCCACAGGTTCACCTGGCAGAGTATTGACTCTAGGGGTTTTTGATGTCTACCAAGTCATTCAAGAGGTGAGTGGTAACCTTGGAGCACATGGTGCATCCTGAAGGGCATTTTGCACAAGAAAAATGGAAAGAGGTGAGTGGCACCCTTGGAGCACATGGTGCATCCTGAGGGGCACGTCGCGCAAGGGAAACAGATGAGGCGAGTGGCACCCTTGGGGCACCTAGTGCGTCCTGAAGGGCACGTCGCGTGGTTAATGATAAATAAATGAACCCAAATGGCCTTAGGACTAATAACGTGATAATAAATTTTTAAATCAAATTCCCTAGTAAAATGTCGCCCAACACGGAAATTAAAGTCTAGGTCTAAATTATACTAGTGACAGAATTTTCTCTATCCTTTAAACATATATATGTGTGTGTGTGTGTGTGTGTGTGTGTGTGTGTGTGTAATAATAAATAATTGTTTTATTTTACTATGGTAATTTAAAGTTTAGTAACTAAAAAGGGAAAAGGGAAAAAGTTAATTTCTACACCTACCAAATTGAGTTCTAAATGAAAAGGGGAAAGAGAGAAAATCTAAAATATTAGGAAACTAGGAAAAGAGAGAAACATAAAAAGAAAAAGGAAACACAAGGGAAAAAGAAGAAATTCAAACATAGTAAGGTATCTACCATTTAAGAACTTTCTAATTTTAAACTGAACTAGAAAATTAACCATGGGGAAAGTCATTAAAACCTGTAAGAGAATTTGGGGACACCTAGGAGCGATTCTAGGAGTGACTCTAGGTGGGTGAGGGAAATAAGGGTAATTAATTAATTAAAGAAATTAGTTTTTGGAGGAATGAAGGGGATGGGTGACACATGTACGGGGAGGATTTTTATGAATTAATTTATTAAACTTTAAATAAAATGGGATTTTGAAAAAGTAAGGGACTTCAAAACTCTATATAATGGAGGGAGGAGAAGGATGAAGGATAAATTCTGATTTGCGTAACCTTACACTGTAGAAATCTATACTCAATTGACTTAGCTTGTGGGAGTTGGGATTCCCAGCTCGGTGAGGAGCGGTAGCTCGGCCTTGCGAGGTGAGCTAGCAGCTAGTTGATTCTCTAGTTAGTGTGTGTGGCCCCTTGACAGCTTGGGGGGGCTAAGGGGGAAAAAGAGTACCCCTAGTGTTGGCTGGGAGGTACCAGTGAAGTCTCATTGGTCGACAAGCGAGAGTTGCACGAAGCACGTGGGACATCAACTAAGAAAGGGCGATTAGGAAATGGTACGCTTTCTTTATTTTTGTATGGTAGATTGTAGTAGGATTTACGCCTTGGATTTGCATGTTTAATTGGGTAAGAAAATTGATTGTCTTAGTGTTCTAGTTGATGACTGATTTTTCCATAGCCTAGCTCGATGAATGATTGACTTCCATGGCCTTCAATTCTCGACATGTCTTGACTGCCCTGTGGTGTATTGATTTGTGAAGATTGTGGTAGTTTTTCCTTTCGTCCCTAGCTCATCAGTCCTCGCCTGAGAAGTCATCCAGGAGCCTGATCTACAGTCGTTGCTTCGACGTTAATAGAACTATGGATCTCAACGCCCTACTTTTCTGTGTGTGGATGATGAGCGAAGGACGTTCCTGTTAGCCATCTACCTCTGTGATTGTCCTTGGTTGATTGTTGTCTTGCGCCTTCTAGCAAAAGTACCTCTGTGTATGGAGTTCTTATGTCTGTGTTGGTTTATCCCTGTGATCAATTCAATGACTTATCCCATTGGATCTTTGCGTTCTCTTACTGTTGTCATATTTTTATATTAGTATCCTGGAATGTAAAAAAGGGATTCAACTTCAATATGCATTTTTATATTGGCATTCTGGAAATGTAAAAGATTTAATTTTAGTTTGCATTTTTATATTGGTATCCTGGTATGTAAAAAGATTTAACTTCAATCTGTGTTTTTATAATGGCATCCTAGAAATGTAAAATATTTAATTTCAGTCTGCATTTTTATATTGGTATCCTGGAATGAAAAAAATATTTAATTTCAATCTGCGTTTTTATGTTGGCATCCTGAAAATGGAGGAACAATTTAATTTCTAAGTCTGCATTTTTATATTTGGTACATTGGAATTGGATAAATGTTTTGTGTTAATTCTCAGTCTGTGTTGTAATAGTATCCTGGAAATGGAAAAAAGAATTAAATTCTTTGTCTGCATTTTACATTTGGTATCCTGGTAAGGAAAAAAAAGCATTTTGTTTTCCTGTTTGCTTTGGCATTGGCATCCTGGCAGTGCAAAGGGAAGCCTCAGTTTATTCATCCATCTCTACATTGTTGTTGTTTTTTTTCTTATACCCTGGTGCATTTGCCAGCGTTTTACCCTTTTAAATAAGGACTGCGACATGAATGTCCTTCTAGTGCGTCCTTGACCACGCTTTGCCTAGAAAACATGACTGATATTGCATTAAAATTTTACTGTTCTTGACACTTGATGCTTGGCGATTTTGCAATTAATTGATGTTGTGTTTTGCCCTTACCGACCACCTTTTTTCCCCTTTAATGTTGACTTCGCTTTTATTTATATTCTTGTGCATTACTTTCGTTGAAGGCATTTTTCAGCGAGATTCTCCTTGAGGAAATCGGAATATCTAGATTGACCCTATGTTTTTGTGGATTCCATGTTAAGTGAATGGAATGTCATCTATTGTATATGCCTTTGATCGTGTTTTCATTGATAGACGTTTCCTTTGGTGATGCCACTTTGAGACTGCCTTATTACCCTGATTGATTGCTATGCATTTTTCCTGATTACATTTCCATGGCTGGGAGTATCACTAGCATTTGCCATCTTGAGACTGAATCGTTGCCTGGGTGCCTCACTTGCGATTTTCCTTTACAATGGCTATCTGATACTCTCACTACTTGGCAATATTTTCTCCAGTTTGATTTACTATCCTTACATCCTTCGACTGTATAGACCTGCGTTTTTAATAAATGGCTTTTACGAAACTAAATACTGGCATTGCGAGTTAATATTTCTTTTGACAACGCTCATAATTATTCCCTTGAGTTAAATCGCTACCAGAACATTATATTTAATTGTTGAATGGCCCATCTGTGCAGTGTTAAAGATGTAGATAGGTTATGGTTTATTTATTTTATTCCCTGATATAGAATCGTTCCATAACGATTTCCTCTTATTTTGAGCGGCATGCCTGCGTGAGTCCTTGACTTTTCACCTGCCTGCGTTTTCATTTTAGTGTGGCAGCGTGTTGGGCTACGTTTGGGCTGGGATTTACAATTATGAGGGTGTGCATGCATTATGGTTGCGATTCTACAGGGATGCATGTTAGGGATTCTTGTTATGCATAGCCCTTTAAATATGAGTAGACAACTTGACATTTTTGTACGGTCAGTATAGATAGACGACATGTTGATATTTCATTGGTTCACAAGTGTCTTAATTGTAGCATGCAATAATATTGTTAATACTGTTATTTAATGTTAATGGCTAGTGAGATTGATTTTTGGATTAATTTCGAATCGCCCAATTAGATCGTAATAATGATTAAAATTAGATTGGTGAGTAATGACTAAATTGCAATTTCAGACTTGCTAATTTGATTTATAATTGATGTTAGATTGTATGTATGGTTTATAATTCTAGTGGTGATGACTTAGACTTGCTAAATGGATTGTATTAACGTCAGTTAGAGGGTGCATTAATCACTATTTGCAACTTAGACGTGCTCATTTATAATGGTAACCAATGTTGAGTTAGAATGTAAATATTGACTAAGTTTAGACTGGATGAATGACGAATTTTTGTAATGGCTATTTTCTTCCCTGGTAGTCATGCCCTAGTGTCTCGTCGACTTGTTGTTGGATTTGACATGGTTTTCTTATCGGTATTCGGTTCCTAGTGCATCAGAATTTCTAGGGCCTCGGTTCGGATAGCTTATGTTTGCAACAAGGTATTAACATGTCTATCACCTGAGAACGACATGATTCCTGATGCGGGGATCATGGTGCTCCTGGTGGGATAGAGGTGAATGAGACCTTGGTCGAAGTCGGTGCATTCTGTGTGAGTCTTTTCAGGCGTCGCAAGTTGCTTTTTGTGCATGGGTTGAACGCCTTCAGGCGTTGGGTTCGTGTGCCTTGAGGTTATCATCTTGTTCATCTACGTCATTGTGTTAGGATGGGGATGTTTCCCCTTAGCTGGTCGGTGTGGTTGTGTTTGTGTCGGGCGGGTAGTCGCTACTCCTCGTCATTTTGTGCATGATTTTCCAAGTCACCCTTATGCCTATGCATGGTGTGATAGTTTCCTGTTGCTTGGGTTGCATGCTTCTGTTCATCGTATGTGGTGTGGTCAAACTATTTTCGACATTTCCTTATTGCCTTAGAAACAAAAAAAAAATTGCACTTTAGCTTCACTTGTAGTCATAACGAAGGGGCCATTACATATGGTATCAGAGCGGGTTCAACCCGTGACTTGAGATCACTACGGATTTCATTGATATGATTTGATTATAATGTTGCTAATTGAGTTGACTTGTATTCATGGAGGTAATCATGGTTAGAGGATGTCGCAGAGGCAGATGATGGGGTGTTGGGGGAGGAGGTGTGACACCTCTAGTAGCATCCATGCCTGAGGTGTCGAACCCCCAAGGAGACAAATAGGTTTTTGGGTAGGAGCAGATAGCCATGGGTGATGTGGCTGGTATGATGAGGTATTTTCAGTAGATATCTAAGGCACTGAGCAGTCATTTGGATAGAGATGAGGCCAGAGCGTCGACACCCCCTGAGGGTTCACCGCATGCTCCGATCGGTACTCATAGCATTCACCGTGAACTTGAGAAGGTCAAATTTCTCAAGTTTTTGGGTGCCGTGAATGGCGCAGCCGCCGAGGCATGGTTGGAGAATATGGCAATGTGCTTTGCACTTTGCGACTATACCTCCAACATGAAGGTCCACATGGCGGTGTTTCAAACTGAATGGGAGCACTCTTCTATGGTGAAAGACGCTCCTACCACAGCTAAACATGGTCGTCGAAGACATGTCATGGGAACTATTCGAGGAACGGTTCCAAGAGAGGCACCTATCAGAGGAATTCATTGAGCATTTGCTCAATGAGTTCAATGCCTTATGATAGGGCGGTCATATGGTGCCTGAGTACAAGGCCCATATTATGGAGTTGCTTCAGTATGCTCTGCACCTTAATACTAAGAAAATTAAGGTCAACAGGTTCATGTTCAGCCTTAATAGCAGCATATGTGCAAAGGTTAGGATTCTAATGCCTTAAACCTTGCATGATTTTGTCCAGAAGGCCCTCATAGTAGAGGAGGACCTTATCAGCGGGGGTCAGAGCAGGACTCCACCAAGACCGGCAAGACAGGTGTCATCTAGTGCGCAGCAGCATCAGACACCAGCCAGACATACACCTGGATATTGTGGCTTCTAGAGAGGATCCACTTTCACTACACCTCGGTGACCAGCACTCCAGTAGCGGACACCTTATTGGGGACCACAACATCAGCAGTTGTGTCGAGCAAAGTAGCAGCAGTTTAGGCCTATTCAACAGGATAGTCTAGGATTCCAGGCCAGTGAGCCGTCATCTTCTACTTCGGGTACCAGGACTACTGGACAGAAGAAGGGGTGTTGAATGTGTGGGGAGCCACACTACCAGTGTGACTGCCCCGTGGCGAGGACTAGAGCATATATATCAGTCGGACCCACTACCATGGGAGATTTGGGCAAGCCCATCGGATTCATGAAGCAGTGAATAACCGCCATGCAGAGCACCAGTTGACTGTGCTCGAGACATCAGGTACCGTCGTTGACCAGACCCTTAGTATTTTGATAAATCTTGGTGCTATCGAGAGTTTCATTTCTGGTGCGGCGCTAGAAATAATTAAGGTAAAGGCAGTCGAACATGACAAGTTTAGATTCGTAGAGATGGATTCTAGAGCCAAACAGAAGGTTGGAGGAAAGGTTACATGTTGTATCCTTAACCTGGGAGAGTTTTTCACCAGGGCCAACCTGTATGTCACAATCTTAGGATCTTATGACATCGTGATCGGTATGGACTGGTTGGAATTGCATGAAGGGATACTCAACTGTAAGACGAAACGGTTGAGCTTGGTCGATGATGAGGGATAGAGACGCATGATTGTAGGTCAGAACCAGGGAGTTTCCCTGAGGTTCTTCTCTTCTTTGAAGCTACGGAGGCACTTGCGCAAGGGGTGCAAGCTTTATGCGATCCTTGCATTAAACGAGAAGGGAGTGGCGGATGGTCTAGAACACCTTCTAGTGGTGAGAGAATTTGTAGACGTCTTTCTGAAGGAATTACCTGGGATGCCTCTAGAGAGGGAATTGGATTTTACTATAGACCAAAAACTGGGAACTAAACCTATAGATAGAATGCCTTATCGAATGTCGACCCCAAAGTTACAGAAGTTGAGAATGCAACTGAAAGAATTGTTGGACCTAGGACTGATACGTCCAAGTGTGTCACCATGGGGTGCACCTGTTACTTTCATACGAAAGAAGGATAGGTCGTGGGGGATCTGCATTGACTACCGTCAATTGAACAAGGCAACGATCAAGAACCAGTATCTGTTGCCAAGGATTGATGATCTATTCGATCAAATGAAGGGCACGACGATGTTCTCAAAGATCGAGTTGTGATCAGGATACCACCAGTTACATATTAAGGAGGATGACGTCTGTAAGACTGCCTTTAAGACGAGGTTTGGACATTACGAGTTTACTATTTTACCATTTGGACTGACGAATGCCCCAGGGGTATTCATGAGTTTGATGAACGGGGTGTTCCGCGAGTACTTGGAAAAGTCCATCCAAGTATTCATTGATGATATTTGATTTACTCTCGGATGATGGAGGAGTATGATGAGCACCTGCACTTGGTACTACAGTGTCTGCAAGAGCACAAATTGTATGGGAAGTTGTCCAAATTCTCATTTTATCAATCAAAGATTCACTACTTAGGGTATGTCATCTTGGGCAAAGGTATCGCCATGGATCCCACAAAGGTCGAGGCTATTATGGAATGGCCTACGCCGATGAATGTCCCATAAGTGTGTAACTTCATGGGTTTAGCAGGATACTATCGACGGTTCGTCGAGGGATTTTCGAAGATAGCAAATCTGATCACAGAATTGCAGAAGAAAAACAAGACGTTCGTTTGGACCGAGAAATGCATGGAAGCATTTCGTAGTCTCAAGGATCTATTGACAACAACACCGATACTAAATTTCTCTGACATGGACATGAACTTCTTGGTATGCACTGATGCATACAAGGAAGGCTTAGTTGGAGTCTTGATGCAAGACCATCGAGTGGTCGCTTACATCTCAAGAAAACTGAGAAGGCATGAGGAGAACTACACGATGCACGATTTGGAGTTGTTAGCCATCATTTATGCCTTGAAGGTTTGGAGACACTACCTTGTTGGATGAAAGTTTGAACTAAATATGGACCACTGTGGACTACAACACATATTTACACAAAGAGACCTGAACGTGCACAACAACGTTGGTCGGAATTACTTAGCGAGTATGACTTCAAGATTACTTACATAAAAGGAACAATAAACCGAGTGGTAGATGCATTGAGTCGGAGACCACGCATCTTTTCAGTGTTGCCTCTTCAGATGAATCTACGTGAAAAGATTCTAACTTTACTTTACAGCATGACGATAATTGGTACAAAGAGGTCGAGGGTTTTATCAGACAAAACACAATGATGGTACCAAGATTTGAAGGATTTACGTTTGACGACGATGGATTACTGAGGTTTAAAAATTGGATTTACGTATCATTGAATGACGAGTTGAGGAGTTTGATCCTAAACGAGGCTCATAGAGCAGTGTACATGGCTCATCCAGGAGTCATGAAGATGAGGGCCAAACTTAAACCCTTATTCTTCTGGAAGGGAAGGAAGGCAGATATAGTCAACTATGTGGCCAGATGTCTAGAATGTCAGCAGGTAAAGGCTAAACAAAGACATCCAACAGGATTACTACAACCACACGATATTCCGGAATCAAAATGGGAGGCTATTTTGATGGACTTAATTGTTGGATTGCCACTAACGGCAAGGAGACATGACTCAAGTTTCATAGTAGTAGACACTTTGATGAAGAGTGCTCACTTTATTCCTATGCGTATGATGTATTAGGCACCTGATATAGCTAGAGTTTTCATCAGTGAGATTGCGAGGTTGCATGGCGTGCCTAAGAGGATTATATTTGATCGTAGATCGACGTTTACTGGACAATTTTAGACAAGTTTCCAAGAGGCCTTGGGAACCCAACTTAACTTCAGTACTGCGTACCACCTAGAGACTAAAGGGAAGACCGAGTGAATGAACCGAACCTTGGAGGACATGTTGCGCATGTACATAATGGACCAACAAAAGCGTTGGGAAGAATTATTTCCACTGGTGGAATTCACTTATAACAACAGTTACCAAAGCACCATTAAGATGGCGCCTTTCGAGTTTCTTTACGAGTGACCTTGTCAGACACCTTTGAGTTGGGATCATCTTGAGGATAGGGTCCTGTTAGGACCTAAAGAGATCCAAGAAATGGAAGAGAAAATGAAAACAATAAGACAATGGATTAAAGAAGCGTAGGATCAGCAACAGAGTTATGTCGATGCACATCATGTCGACTGTAGTTACAAGGTCGGCGATCGAGTTTTCTTGCAGGTTAAACCGCATAAGAGTTCGATCAAGTTTGGAAAGGGAGCTAAAATCACTCCTAGGTTCATGGGACCTTTCGAGATTGTGGAGAGAAAGGAGCCTGTGGCCTATCAACTAGCCTTGCCTGATTCTTTGAGGCGTATGAATAATGTTTTTCACGTATCTGTTTTGAGACATTATATTAGTGATCCTACACATGTTATTGACATGAGTTATTTGCAGGTGTCGGACTAGGGGACACTCACGGCTGAGCCAATCCACATCCTGGATCGTGGCGTTCGATAGCTACGACGTCGGATAGTAGATCGGGTCAAGATCTAGTGGGACAATTATAGTCCACACTCGACGACCTAGGAGGATTCATATGATATGCGCCGACAGTTTCCATTTTTGTTTGATAGATAGACTTATGATATTGTGATACACATTATTTTGGAATTTATACTGTGAAACTTCGGGACAAATTTTAGACCAAGAGGGGGTGTATGTAACATCCCTCTCTTGCACACTGAGTGAACTTATTCTTTGAGGACACTTGCTCATAAGTGATCCGGATTATTATGCTATTAAAACATTGATTTGATTATGAGGCATTATGGGTTGATGACATGTTGTTTTATTGCATTGACATAGATAGGTGTTATTGATTTGTTTTTACTGAGTGTCCAGGATTTTGCACCTCGAGGATGTAGAGCCATCAATGGAACCCCTTCGACTCTGGATCGAGTCAGAGAGTGAACCATTGGGGTTTGACTGTTTTATAGATGATATTTGTGCATCTGTTTAGATGATATGATTATGGATATATTGCTGGCATGATTTGTTGATGATGCAGGCTGACGATAGCTTGCTAACCAGACTCACATGTGGAGTAGAGGGGTCACGTAGGACTACCAGAGCTGTTGAGGGAGAGGTGTGGACAACATCCCTGCCACAGCCTACTAGCACTCCCGCGGTGGCTCGAACTGTAGGTTAACAATTACCTATTTCGAGAGGACCATGATGCCTTGAGGGCAGACTGTGACAGTCGCTCACGATGATTCTAAGGGGCACGCAATAAGGAAGGGGCTTTATTCCTTAGAGGCCCTTAGCCTCCCACAAGTTCACCTAGCGGAGTATTGACTCGAGCGGATTTTGATGTCTACCAAGTCATTCAAGTGGAGAGTAGCACCCTTGGAGCACGCGGTGCATCCTGAAGGGAACGTCACACAAGAAAAATGGAAAGAGGCAAGTGGCACCCTTGGAGCACATGGTTCCGCCTTAAGGGCACGTCGTGCAAGGGAAACATATGAGGTGAGTGGCACCCTTGGAGCACATAGTGCGTCCTGAAGGGTACGTCGCGTGGTTAATGATAAATAAATGAACCTAGATGGCCTTAGGACTAATAACGTGATAAGAAATTTTTAAAACAAATTCCCTAATAAAATGTCACCCAGCACGAAAACTAAAGTCTAGGTCTAAATTATACTAGTGACAAAATTTTCTCTATCCTTTAA
>JASDQU010253638.1:1286-15922 GCA_032191745.1 Picea mariana
GAAACCCTCTAGGGGAAGAAAACCCAGCAAAACTTCCTTAACATAGATAGCCAATACAATGCCAGGAGATCTCTATGCTAAAACAGAAAGTCCTCTCCAAGATATGCGCCACTCTCTCTCTCCTTTGCCGGTAACAGATCAAAACTTGTCTCTCAAACTGAGCAAGTGAGTTATGTTCAAGTGAGGTGCTAGCCTCATTTATTTATACAAGTCTGGCACGTGTGAAGTGTCTCTTCACTGGCAGGGCCGACTTCTCAAACTGGGTGGGTAAACCCACCTTTATTATATTTCTGGGTCTCTTTATTAACTGTTGGGGCCGACTTCTTATTCTGCCTATTATAATTGTCTTTTGACCAATCCGCAAAAGGGGATTTGGTCCTATTACAATAACTGATATGATCAATCCACAATGGGGATTGATCCTATGAATAATATATCAATGATAATAAGAATACTCTTTCCAGTTACAATATTTCAATAATGGACTCATAAATTACAATAAATGTAATTGCTATGTTGAAGTTCTAAGTTCTAAACCTGTGCGTTTCTTTGAGTGTATTTTTTCAAATACACTCCAATTGCACTCACATCCCGAAGAGCTACAGGTTTGACTGAGAATTCAGATGGAAAATCTCTGTAAATTTGGTGACCATTCACCATAGTTTTGCCAACAAACATCTACAACAAATAAGAAAGAAAGAGAACATAAAGAAAACATAATTAAACTTTACAAAAAATTATAAAACACAATTGAATTTTAAAATTATAAATTCCTAACTTCTAAATTCTAATGACTTGTGTGGCATCAAAATGGTCCTTGCAGCAACAGCATCATCAAAGACAAATAGTCTACTACCATCCCGATGTTGATGATTACAACTGTGTGAGACATCCTCCAAGACACAGACTGAGTGAGTCAGCCTGTAAGAGATCCCATGAGTTGGGCGTGCCCATGAGATGGGTGTGTCGTTCCTCTCTGAAACGGGGATGGAACGTTGTGTGCCCCTGTGTGGGGAAGATGCCCATGAAATCGGTGTGTCGTTTCTCTCTGAGACAGAGATGGAACGTTGTGTACCCCTGTATGGGGAAGATGTCCATCAAATGGGTGTGTCAGTTGAGATGAAACGATGTGTATCGCTGTGAGGGGTGACGGTGCCCATGTGATGGGTTTATTGTTCTTCTCTGTGTAGAGAGTTCAGACGATGTGGTACTCCAGATAATTCTCCTGTGAGACTTGGTGAGTTAGAGATCTGTTGAGTAGGACGTCCCTTTGGCTGAGCACAAGTGGACGTGATCCTAGTGGCTGAGCACTAGTGAGTGTGTCTCCAGATGATTCTCTTCTGAGACTCAGTGAGATAGAGATCTGTTGAATTCGACGTCACTGTGGCTGAGTACAGGTGGACGTGCCCCTAGTGGTTGAGCACTAGTGGGTGTGTGAGATCCCTTGCTATATTGCCTAAGAGTCAAATTTACCTGTAACCCTAATTGTGATTTAAAGGGTACAGGTCGACCCCACCATAAAGTGAAAGATAATTAATGTAAAAGATAATTAACATGGTAATTATTATTTATATTCTGAGTTATTGAGGTCAACCTTKTTGTGCYAATAGACACCACTTTTGATGTGTCCAGTCTAGTATAAACAAAGGTGATTTCCCCATTGAAGAAACACAACACACATGTGATTTTCGAAATTTCAGCAAGTACTTATTCTAGGGCTGAAGTGCGCACCTCTCTTGGGCGCTAKCCTTCTTGGTTTTGTCAGCACCCTTTTGTGTGCTAGGTCTATGGTGTGGGAGGTCTTTCTCTTGAAGAATACAACAAAGGATTGGCTRGATTTTCTTCCCTTGTTGAGAAGCGTTTCCCATGATATTTCTTGTGTACTTGTGCATGCTATTTCTTCTTGTGATCTTGGTTAATGCAGCAAATTGTTTATGGTGTAGCTGCAAGTGTCTATGGCTCAAGTAAATGCTAAAATTGAAATAAACTCCATGCTTGAGCCTAGCCTAGTGAAAAATCAACACACGATACATCTCTATCTCGCGATTAATTTTGATGCGAATCTCGACATTAGGTACCATCCTCTGAAGACAATTAAGGAGCCCTTCCACACCTCGCCATCAAAACCAAAGTTGCATTTGAATGAAAACGCAGAGTTAAGGAAAAGTGTTACTGCATGAATGGGTTGATGGAGCATCCCGATCCACCGACTATCAATCAAATCCCATGATAGCATATGTTTACGAAACTCGGGGATACCATTGCCCACATAATAAGCCCAAACAATTTCTTTAGCCCTATCCATGGCCTCATACAAATAGCCCATTGTGGGCTTATCGCTATCAACCAATCTCAGAACCTTTAACAAAGGTTCACTCACTCAACACACTTCTACCACTCCTTCCCAGAAGGAGTTGTTGTACACCACTCTGGAAATGGCTCTCCCATCCGCTCTCCCATTATATGTACAATCCCGCCACTCATCACAAACAAGCATTTGCTTCAACTCAAACCGACATTGAAGCAAAGACTAAAGAGTAAAGAAGTTGGTGGCAAAACGAGTGATTGCAAGACGCCACAACTCTTTGTTTTTGGTGTGTCTCCTCATGAGGTTAAAAAAAAAAGTATGGTTATATATGAACTTGGAGATGATCGTAGCCTGATTAATCACCTCCTCAATGAAGGAAGTTTTCTCCATATCCTCGAGCATCAAATCAATACAATGTGCAACGCATTGAATCCAGACCAATGAGCAGTGCCTCTCCATAAGCATCCTACCAGCAGCCACATAATTAGTTGCATTATCTGTTATGATTTGCACCACATTATCCAAACCAAACTCCTGGATGAACCCATCCATCAACTCACACAACAATGTTGCAAATTTTACATGTGTCGATGCATCCACTGATTTGATAAACATGGTACCTCTGGGACAATGTACCAGGAAATTGAGAAGGGTCCTACCCACCATATTTGTCCTACCATTAGACATCATTGTGCATCCAGAGATCTCCCATGACTGCTTCAACTCTTTCAATCTAGAGTTGATTTCCTTCTTTTCTACTTGAAGAATTGGCCCCTGCAACTCCTCAAAGGCAGTACATTTATACCCTAGGCCAACAACAACAATGCCATCACACATACACTATCAAAATGGATTGTTTTTTGTGATGTTAAGAGGTCTGTCACTCCAGAAAAGACACCTCCCCATAACCCGATTTGCTTCTGCATTCTCCCTTTTCTTCAACATTCACATGATGGAAGGTTGTGTTCCAGCGCAGGTTCGTGGAACAAAAAAAGATGCGGACCTCCCCATAGTTGAATTCGTGGAGCTTGTTGACTGCCCATTTAGCATCGGTGGTCAACTCATGTGCCATGAAGAGATGCATCGTCGGATGCCCATGTTGTCAAAGACTTTTGGTTCTACGGGCTGTGTTTGTCCCCAGCACTTTATTTTGTAATTGGAATTTCCGCACCCCTGCGTGGGTTAATAATGTAATAGGTCTGCATGAGTCATACCTAGGTCAGTTACCTTGGGATCGGTTCACTAGGAGAGTTCCTTTCACCGAGGGTTTTTTATCCCCAAGTTATCAGTTGGGCTTTTCAGCTTTACTGATTTCCCTTGAGTTTTTCCCTCACACTTGCAATAAGTCCTCCAAAGTGGTGAATGGCGTTCTAGTGGGCTTATGTTTTGGTAACTATATAGGGAAATCATTGTAAATGACCATGCAAGACAACTTAGAAAGTTTCGCAAAATTCCGTCGAGTCTAGATTAGTTTTTTTTAATTAATTAATTTTTAATTAAATTTCCCTAAGTTTGGAGGTTTAATTATTTAATTAATTAATTATTTTTGAGCAATAATTGTAAAAATTGGATCCCTGGACTTTTGATAGGGGTATTTGTGCTCAAAAGAAATGGAATAGCACCCCCTACATCCATGGACCAAGTTTCAACTCAGTCGGACAACTTTAGCCATGGGTTTGTCCACCAGGACTGTCAGTCAGTCTAAAACAACAATTTTAATTGCTAAAGTCCAAACATGGCAAAATGTGAAATTTGTAATAATGAGTTTAAGGATGTGAAATGGTGGAATAAAGGTTAGAGACAGCCTCCCTAAGCATAACATAACCCTCCCAACCTTTTCCAACCTATTCTAACCCCTTACCCACCTTCTACACTCAAAAAATCACGCCCCCCTAGGGGGATTGACGTTTTTCCTTGGTGGAGGTTGTTGTGACTTATTTGGGGCCCCCTCTCATGAGTTATGACTCCCTTTAACCCCCACATCACCTCCTAGGGTGATCCCACTCCTTTTTTCTCATTAATCCCCCTCCTTTCCTTCATTTTCACTTTTTTTTTGCACCCTCCAAGAGGAGTTACGCCCCCCTCTTCTAGAAGCTCCACAAATGATTTTTTTTAAATTATTTGAGACCTCTCACCTTCCTTGGCATCAATCCCAAGGCCTCCCACACCTCTTTGCTTGATCCCAACACTTCCTACATTTTTCTACACCCTAGATCTAGCTTTTAAACCCTAGATGGTGTGCCCTAGCCTTGAGATCTACTCTTATGCTTGGTGGTGGACACTTGGCATTGATCCAAGAGAGGTAGGTTTGTCTCTCCAAGTATAAATAGATCCCTCTCCTCACTCCCAACTCACCATATCTTGAGCTATTGTTATGCTACTTGATTTTTCTCTCTCTCTCTCTAGTCATTCATTCCATTTCATTGTCATTCTATGCTCTAAGGTTTTGGAGTATTTTCTCTCCAAAACCATTTTTCTTGAGTAATATAATTTTGGAGAAGCTTTGGAGGACAACAAGAAGAGTAAAGTGTATGCTTATTGTTCTTATGCATGGGAGGTAACTTTGTATTGATATTTTTAAGTACTTGCAACACTAGATCTTAGGTAAAGTGTTATCTAAGTAGATTTAATGGAGCGTATGCCTATTGGTTTATATATCTTGATGTGTTTGGTTAAATAGAAGTGTCGTTTAATTGCAATACATTAACATATTGTCTATTGTATGCATGTTGTTTGAAGAGATCTTCTAGGTTCATCTCTAGGGTTTCATTGGGAACTCCTTCTAGGAGAAGGGTCACTTGAAGCTCTCACATACTCCAACTCTCTAGATCTATTGCTCCTCTCCTAATGTTGTTGTTCATTCATGTCATTTTCAGCTAGCATATAATTGTTTAAGTAGGTCAAAAATTATATCAAATATATCTTTCACTTGTGGAAAGTTCTTGCCCCTAAAAAGGCAAGGGTTTCCTTAACTTTTCTTGGTTGTGTGTAGCCATCCTAGCAAGCAAAGCTTGTTGTTTTTGCAAGTATATCAGATCTGGTTGGAGGCTCTTGGCTGCCCCAAAGAGACCCACACAACACTTCAAGACCCCTTTGGGGGATTTGGTAGCTATTCCTCAAACCCCCTTTCATTTTCTAGCTTTATAGTGCACTTCTTCTCTTTTTTGCTTGATTGTTGAAGCTCATAGTGTAAGAGGGGAAGCGGTACGGCCTCCTCTCTTCTATGAGCTTTGGGATAGGTAGGACATAGGCTAGATCTAGCATTTTCATATTTTTGAGTTTTCTTCTAGCTTGGCCGCAAGGTTTAGAAGGTGTGGGCACCTTCTCAACCTGGGCCGTGGGGTTTGTTTGATAGATTGAAGATTAGATTGTAGCTTAGCTTATTTTTCTTGCTCATCTTTCATTGTTTGCCTTAACAGCTAAGATCTCAAACAAACTTAACTTAACTAAGCAAATATAACTAAATAACCTACCTAGTTGGGAGAGAAACACCCCAAAGAGGTAAGGCTAAGTGTTAATGCTTTACTTTTAATGTGATGTGATGTGATCTAATGTCTAATATGTTCTTAATGCTTATGTTATAGATCTACATCATAACCTTAAGCCTCTTGGGCAACACACTTAAATAATCTAATAAGTCTTGCTTAGTTTCATTTCAAGCTTGTTATCTCTTACTTACGCACATGGTTTAATCTTTAATGCTTCAAATCTCTTAAGTGCTTAGCAAGTAATTGGTTCATTGGTTTATCGTTTACATCTATTGGAAGCCACTTACTTGGGCTTGGAATATGTTGAATGGTTAAGTAGGCAAACACTTAAATTTTCTTCATTCTCTTTAAGCAAGCTGTTCTTGCCATTGATCTCTTGTTTTCTTAGCAAACTATTACTGTGCATGTAATAGCATCTTTACTTCTTTCAGCCATCTCTATTATTTTGCTTTACATGTGTTGATTTACTCATTGGTTTAAGCTTAAGTAACACACTAATAAAGCTAATAACAGTTTCGGCCATATCACTAAATTGCATCTAAAAAGTGCTTTAAAATCTTCTCAACACTCTAAAAGTCCCCTAAAAGTCTACCTAATTGTTATATATACTTAATATACTACTTTAGGGTACCTTAGACCACCATCTTCACCATCTAAAACAGGGCTTGAGGAAAACAACAGAGGGTAGTGGCAATGGATTGCCCCATGGCGCACCAGGTGTGTGTCCTCTTCGAGAAGTACTCTTGTTCTGGGCTGACTGGTTCTGCTAGGGTTGGCCTCGTTGCCATACTATCTTGAACATCCAGTAGTTATTTGGCAATAGGAGGAGGAGGCTTTGGTGAAAGCTAATAAAACTTGTAAATCTTAAGAAAAGCCTAACTATTAAACCCTAGACCTAATCTAATAAAACACTTTGGGGGTTTAATAAATTGAGAGTGTAGGTCTTCTTTAACAATCTTCATAACAACTGTGCTTAACTCTTCTTAACCTTTGGAATTTGTTATTGAAGTAATGTGTTGATGATGATACCGTATATGTGGTGATATGCTTTGATCCTTTGTATCCTGCACACATAGAAGATAAACGTGGTTAGTTTTCTTTGTATAATTTGTATCTCTACATTCTTTATTGTAAGTAAATGTATATGGTATTCTTTCATTGAATTATTCTTTTGTAAATTGTAAGTAAATTGTAATCTTTTGTAATAAACAACCCTTGAACATAGTTGACCCCTTGCCCAATTTCTAGGCACTAGTCTTAGTTGACCTAGGGAAAAGGCTTGCTTTCATGCTAACCCTTGCATCTTGTATGGTTGCCTTAGCATCTTAGGATTAGAATCCCCTCTAACCTTAACAAATTAAAATTAACTCCTAGAACCTAACTCTAACACATCTAGTAACTAAGGTCTACCCCCTTTGGCTTCCCTAGGAGTAAGCCTAGACGAAAGAGGTTTCGGTCAAAGTGACAGCATGGGTTGTGAACCTAGGCATTGTGCCTCCAAGGACACACTAAGTGAGCCGGACTTAGCTCATGTTTGCAAGTGTGTATACGGGCGGCAACAGAGCCACTCCCACTACCCTCATGGGTAGATACCCCTGAACTTCTAACTATAAGTTCGACCTTCTTTGCCGCTGCATCTTCTTTCTTTTTATCCTTTGCTTTAATTGAATCAAGTGCAACTCTCATATTCTCCGAGGGAAATTTAAGACAAATCCCAACATCATGCCCGGAGATTTTAGCTAACTGGTATTTCAACCTTCTAATCACTCCAGTCATATGCACCCCAAACAATTTGTAATTTAATCATTGTCAGATTGTCCCATTTTCAGGGATCCCATACAGCCAAAATGCATCCAAAGGATTCAATATATTTTCTATGGAAATTGACAGCTTCAAAATTCAACCCTAAGGCACCAAAACAACAAGAAAATGACATTAAACTCCACTAGAAAAAGAAACAGCCCATTGGTAAAAAAAATCAAACCTTTAGATTAGATTACTAGCAATGAAAAATGGCAATAAGAGGGTGCAGAAAAAATTAACATTAAGGCTCAAGCTTGCTGTCCCATTAACCAAAAACCCTTACATCATTTTATGAGCATGAAAATCATGGCAAAATGACAAAAAAAAATGTAGGCAAGCAAACATGCATAAATCTTTAAAAAAAAAGCATTAACATGGTGGGATGTAAATACATAACTATGAATGGAAGATTCAACACCTGTGTTGGCAAATGAAATTGAACCCTTGCTCCACTAAAAAATCATTGATCGTGATGATGATGGTTGTTTATCTATCTCCACAATGATAGATGAAGACCACAAATGCTTCTCCTTCTTTCTCCAACAACAAACAACTAAAATGACAAAAACAAATTGGAAAAATGCCTTTATCCCCGATATCCCCCACTTTTAGGGATAACAAGCAGATTATGTCTCGAGGCCCACAGTTCAGAGACATGGAGTACCGAGAGCCAAGTCTGTTCCCGTCATACATACCACTTTCCATCGTATTTCTCACTCACCCATCCCATTACACTGGTCTACACATAGGGTTGGCCAATCATTTAAGGATTGTACCTTACCTGGTGGGAAGAATGGGCTAAAAGGCCTGGGGGGTAAAAGCAGCTGACAATAAAATCCTGAGAATAAAACCTCGAGATGCTCCGCCCAGGGATCCCCGAGAAAGCAATAAAAGCTTCTTATCAAGAAACAGAGGGACCCGTAAAAAAATAATAAAACAAGACCTAGTTGAGCGATAGGGGGTCTCATCACGAACCAGCCTACTAGGTCCATGCGTGCCTAAAGGTATGACACTACTAGCAGTTGGTTACCATGCCAAGGTAGTGGCTCTTGGTTGCATAGCTAAGAGAAAGGGGGCCTCATCACGAGCCAACATTCTCATTTCCATGAAAGTGCTTGTGGCTAACATTGCCACCACTAGTCACCAAGCTAGGGTAGTGTCCCTTGACTAGCTTCTTGAAAGAAAAAAGCAATAAAAAGACAAGAAACTGTAAGACAAGACCTGGTCAGAGGATAGGGCATCTCATCACGAGCCAGCCTATTAGGTCCATGAGCATCTAGCGGTATGACACTACCAGCATCTGGTCGCCACGCCAGGGTAGTGGCTCTTGGTGGCATAGCCAAGAGAAAGGGGGTCTCATCACGAGCCAACCTTCTCATTTCCGTGAAATGCTTGTGGTTAACATTGCCACCACTAGCCACCAAGCTAGGGCAGTGTCCTTTGACTAGCATCTTGGAAAAAAATGAATGAAGATCAAAGGCATGAATGGGCTTGGAAACATTTGCATCCATCACAGGTGCAGCTCACCCTCCACAAAGGCACCCACCGATAAGCCATCCCTTCTATCACTGCACCTTTTGCCCAGGCATCCCCATCCACCTCACCCACTTACATGACTTGGATTTAATCATTTCCAGAAACACCCCTCTTCCAGCAGACACTAGCCCAATAGGACGTCCTGTCCCCTTCCTCAAACTTGTATTGCAGACTTGTATAATTTCTATGAGCACTTAACTGGGGTAATAGGGGTTTGATGCACATGTTTAATAATACTGATGATGAGATGGGATTGACATTGCTATGATCCCTGTGACTTATGAGCCTATGGAGGGCCTAGTTCTTGATGTGCAGGATCATGCCCGACGAACAAGTACCATATTGGACAGGTACACATGGGGAGATGATTAGTTCGGACCTCCATGGGGCTGAAGAGCCCATCTGATGGTTGAGACCCCAGCAGGGGGCAGAGACAAGGCAGAGCGTTTGAACCATGGAAGAGAAAAGAATCCACTAGAGACAGATGAGCAGACATGTACCTAGGGGGGTTATGATGTTAGAATATGATGGATGTGCTCATTTAACCATAGACAATATCACTATTGTCACCCAACCATAGGCCGAAGCCACCCCCGAGCACCTTAACCTTGACAAAGAGTCATTCCAGAAGCAAACCCTAGGCTAGATAGCCAAACAAGATAGCGCACCTGTCTCCAAGGATAGCGCACCAAACAATAGTAACAAGAGTTGATCAGAGAGTCCAAACCATAACCAAGAGAGAGTCCATGCCAAACCGAAATCTGCTAGCTGGAGCAACTGCAACAGCAGCTCTCCTCCAAACTTGCGCACAAACTGGCCAACTGCAGTGCGCACAACTGCTTCTTCTGCAGTTCTAAGAATGCCTGCCAAAATGAACACCGGCCTCATGTATTTATACTAAAACTGGAAAACTACCTGGGCCAACTTCTCATTCTGGGTGGCTATTTACTTATCATATAATATTTCCTTTAGCCGACTTCTTCTCTTCAAGGCTAATAACCTAATACAAATTATTCTCTTGAGACGACTTGTCTTCTAGGGTTATTAGCCAACTAATTAGGGTTTCTTCTTGCTTCCCGAAATATTCTATTATCGTCAGCTTTACACGTGGAGGTAAATACCTCCCACAGCTACCATAATATCAACACTCCCTCCTAGGTAGGGAGGTATTGAAGGTAATGGTCTTGAGCACAAACATACCATTTACCCGGTAGCATCAACATAATCGTATAGACTAACTCATGATTAGATCATGAGCACCATCATCACTATCAGTGTCATCAGCTGCATCATCTCTCGAAACCATACTCCATCTGAGTAATCAAACATGATACTGGATAAGTCACTCACTCCATAGAGTGACGTAACAGCCATTCTTCTAATCCGGACATATGTCCTAGAAGAATAAATGTCCTAGACCATTTTCCGTCTGGAGAATCTCTGTCCATTGATCATCCATCTAGCTGATAATCATTTCCAACACTACTGATAGTCTTCAAGGCGAACGGAGCAATGTCATTCAATAGAACACAACTGTGTCTATCCATAGTAGTACATTGTCGCACCAAGTAGCACACAGATACTTGATCAGTGATATATAGTCACAATCAGCGGAACACATCCACTACAGAAGTATACATCTACTGTCCAGAGACATACAATCTCCATAACAATCATCTGATATCAACCTGCACATAAAACATTGTTATGATATAAACGGAATCATCTGATCCATTCTTCCACTCACATCTGTGAGATCTAGAAGAGCATCTGCCCTCAGAAGTTAAAACATCAACGGTGAGCTATCTGGACTATTCTTCTCAAGCAAGAAAAAATAATTGTCCCGATTTTTTAGGCCTGGACCAATCACCTATCTGGGCCAATCTTCCAGCACTAAACAAAGTGCAACTTGGAGAGAATGAGTCTACCCTAGGGAATGCATGTCCTCGATTGTTGAACCTGGACCATTCACCTATCTGAGCCATTCATCCGGCATTAAACAAAGTGCAACCTAGAGAGAATGAATCTACCCTAGGGAATGACTGCCTAGACCATTTCCAAAGGAAATGACTGTCCTGCACCAACCTCCAAAACGGACCATTCTTCGAAACTGCTCACAACTGTGAGCTTCGAAAGAATGATTGTCCAACGAGGCGGACCAGTCTTCTTGACGACTACTGAGAGTGACCACCAAGAAGAGAGATTGTCCTAGACCATTCCCTATGTTAACCACAAGAGGAATCACTGTCTATGGTACATCAACAATCCATCGAACCATTTCCATTACAAAAATGACAGTTCGATCTGGACCATTTTCCGAACTGGAAAATGCCTGTCCGTCAGAAATCTCAAACCACTTTCCGAACTGGAAAGGAATTGCTCATCCTAGACCATTTTTCAAACTGAAAAATGACTGTCATAAATCAGTAACACATCAGTGCTCCCTCCCAACCTGGGAGCCATCTCTTCCTTTTTCAATAAGGAAGTCGTCTCCACGAGCTCCAACTTGAGTACACAAACTCTTTCATCTTGAATAGAGGCTTTACCAAAATGTCTGCTTATATGCTCATCTGTGGACATATATATTGGAGAACCACTTCTCCTTTCTGGACTTCATAACGGAGAATGTAATGCTTGATCTCAATGTACTTCGATCTTTCTGGAACACAGGTTTTCTGAAGGCTTCATATAGCTCTGATCATCATAGTTGAATTCATCTCTTTTGTTTCCTSCTAGCTCATAAMATCGTGGCAACGGTCAAACTTGGAACATATCCAAGTGGTCCTTCTCCTGTCATCATGAGATCTTTGTCATGGATTGGCAATCCATCATCGTTSAGTTCTGAGTAACCATTCTGATACAGTATCTTTGTTATAGAATTTTTTTCACCACGCCTCTGTTGTGCATTGGAGGCTCCRCACCAAATTTTATGAATCCATACAAAAACCTTCTTCCATCTGCATACAATAGCCTCTTCCTGKTATACCTCAAAGCATTGAGRTTGTTCTACATACATTCTTTGTTCAATTATTCTGGAGAACAATCTTTGCATTCATCTGATGTAAACTCCACACCATGGATATTGCGGCCGATATAATGGCTCATGTAAAGGTATGTCTGGTTTACTAGAACAAACAATCATCATAGTCTTCTCCCTCCATCTGCAAGAACCTCTAGTTCTGGATCTCACAATGCTTTCATTCATAAGTCTTCCATGCAATGTTCTTCATCACAACTTTCAATTCCTCTGCTTGATTGCCTTTAGTGAGTTCATATCAGGCTGGTAGTCTTGTCATTCTCGATACAATGACTGGTTGTTCTGGCTTTTCTTTCTTTCATGGAATATTCGTGTTCTTCCTCATGTTTCTCTTTAGCTCTTGGGACCATGGAGTTTTCTATAGATTCCATGCCCTGAAGATTCCACTTCTTTCTTTCATCATAGGATCATGGATGTGGATGGACAATCAGGGACAATTTAAAGCTTCTTTTCAAAGAAGACTTCTTCTAAAGTCAAACTGAACACGTACTGCTTTTCATGGCTGCTATCATGGATATATACTCCATCATCTTCAATGGATCATAGGATTAGCTCCCCCATAATCCTTGCTTCATGCATGCTCATCTTTTGGAAATATATAATCGGCTATCTCCATCTAGGAGAGTCCATGCTTTCGTCTGCATCCGTATTGCCTTCTGCAAAGTGTCACAAATATTTTTCCAGTTTCCTCTTGATTGTTGACTTCTTTCTGTCTTTACTTCTTCTAGGTTTCTTCAAGATTGATTCTAATTTCGGCTTATCTTGCAGTTGTTACTTATGTAATAGCTTCCAAATGAATTGTTACCAAGGGTTGTTGATGTACTTCATCCTTTCATGTGTATTTCCTGACTTGTAGTCATTCTGATAGCAATCCTTATCTTGTTGTTCTTCCATAGATATAGTTTCTCTTGGAACATATTATCTTCTAAGAAATAGATATGCAAGATATGTACGGAAAACATGGTATGTACAAGAACTATGAAGAGTATTGTTACCTTGTCTTAGAAGAAGAAGTATGTTTCATCCTGCTTAGTCTTCTTTGAAGGTTCCTTTTCTTCGGCAACCGATGCTTCGTGTGTCTCCTTCCTTTTCATTAGTTCCAGACAATGATTCTTGTAGTGACCATATTTTCGACAGTTGAAGCATTGTATTTCTGACATATCTTTCTCTTGATTTGGCTTCTTCCTTGAGCCAAACTTCCTTTTGTTCCTGAAGTTCTTGAATCTTGTTGTGAAGGCTTGATCATTGTATTTCTTTAGAGGTTTCTCTTTTGCACTGATCCTTGATTCTTCTTGTGCACAACAAGTCCAAAGTTCTTCAAATGTAGCATACTCCTTCCTTGTGTTCATGCTTGCAGCAAATGCATCCCATGTCTTGGGAAGACCATTGAGTACTATATTTACCAGTTCCTTCTCTGAAATGATCTCTTCAATGACTTGTAGTTGATCTCTCAACTGAGAGATTCTCACAAAGTATGATGTTATGCTGTCATCATCATTCATCTTCATGTCACGTAGCTCATTACCCAGACTCATTACTTGTCCAATGTTTCTAACTGAGAAGAGGTTTGTTAGGGCATCGTACATCTTCTTAGACGAATCAAGGTGGGAGATGTAGGGTATCATGTGGTCTTTTATAGAATCCACTATGATACTCATGGCATTGATGTTATTGTCTTTGAACTTCTCCATAACTTCAACGTTCTGCGGTTCCTTTTCTTTTCCTTCTTCAAACTCGGGTTCCACGATCTTTCCTTTCACGATATCCAATACTTTATTCTTGGCAAGGATGAGATCAATCCTTGTCTTCCATGCTTTAAAGTTAGAAGCCCCATCTAACTTGTTTTCTGACTTCATAGAGGAAGTCATGGTTGCCTTGACTTAGTCAACCCTAAATTTGACCAAAAACTCAACCTTGACGTCTTAGCTTCTTGAGAGTACCAGGAGATGCGCTAGGCTAGGGTGCACTAGTCTTATCCGTAAATTAGGTCAATCCCTTCACTTAAGGTGCCTCAACGAGAGGATTAGGGTTTCTGCAACTGCACCTGCTAGTAACCCTAGCAGCAGTGCTTTGGTAACTACTCTTGCTAGAAACCCTAGCGGCAGTTCTTCAACGAGTTTAGCATCCTTATGGCTATGCTCCCTTCCAGTGGTTACACTGAATGAAGGAGGTGTGGGCCTATAACCTGTTAGAATATGATGGGTGTGCTCGTTTAACCATAGACAATATCACTATTGTCACCCAATCATAGGCTGAAGCCACCCTCGAGCACCTTAACCGTGACAAAGAATCATTCCGAAATCAAACCCCAGGCTGTTAATGTTTATGCCATTATTATAGTTCTTTGCATTTCAATAGATAAGAGCATCATAAGAACAAGATCACTGAGAAATACACATCCACAAGAGACACAGCATTTATCCTGGGAAACCCTCTAGGGGAAGAAAACCCAGAAAAAACTTCC
>JASDQU010253641.1:0-12038 GCA_032191745.1 Picea mariana
GGAGATTAGAAGGAGAACTATAGCCATAAGGTTTGCTCTATACTAGTGAGATACTTTCAACTTTCATTCATTCTGAGTTTACTACAAAGTTTAATTCTCTTGATGACAACAAGGTCTTATTGAAGGCAGCAGGATTCAAAAACCGAATCACATATTTCAGCAGCTTGTTTTAAAGGTGTATGATTTATCTTTGACAGTCTGTGTATTTTTGTTTGTGCATGAATTGAGTTTCATGAATGACAAAGAATATCTTGCAGAGTCAAGTGACAACATTTTGTGGAAATCTGATCTAGATATTTAGCTTTAGTTTTCTTATTGATTGTCAGAGTCTTTTTGTATGGTGCCCATCGAAGGATTCTAAATTTGATTTTGGTCCCTACCCTCGTAGGGGTTTGTAGAGAGAACTCAGTTTTGTATCTCAGAATGAAATAAATGAAAAATCAGATTATTGTTTCAGTCTCACAGATGTGTTTTAATGATCTGGTTCATTCTTTTGCTTTGATCTCCATGTATACATCTGTATAATTTATGTACACTTTCATGTAACTTTGTTTAAGTTTAATTCTTTTGCATTGTTATACATAACACATAAAACTTAGCCTTGATACTTTGTACTTAATACTTGTGGATTAAGCAATTGTCTTTGAGGATATAAACCCTGGGTAACATTCCCAACTATCTTGTCTTAGCCAGGCAAGATCTGAAAATGCTTGAGTAAGGTTTTCAATAACTTTTCCTCAACAGATGGCATGTGGTAGCCTCCCATTGACCAATAATGGATGAAGTTCATTTAAAATATTTTTGGAGCCAAAGGGAATATAACCCAGATCTCTCGCATGACAGTTCAACACCTTACCATCGCACCATAACATAAGTCTTATCATACATATGTCACATTATTTATTTAAGGTGGTTGTTTGTTATGCTCGGCGGGAAAAGGGTCGAGGGCTTAGCCCTCAACCCGTGATTCTATGCATGCACAACGACCAAGATCTTATCTTCGCGCGGGACTTCTTTACATTACAACAAAAATAACTATGAATATGTTATAATAATTATTATTATAACAATATACCAACCCACATTGTTAAACATATGCGCACTATCTCCAAAGTTTATGACACAAATCTAGGTTTAAAATAACCATTTTAATAAATGGTTTGTTATATATTAAATAATGGTTATAACTAAAAACCAATAATAAAGGAGTTGGTTGGGATTCGATCACCCAACCTCTCCTATATAAAGGAGGGCCTTCACCACTACACCAACATATAAGGTTATGCCAAAGTTCTCATGCCATTTGGTTTTATATGGAGTTTTATTTCCATGGGTACGAATAAAGCTAATTCATATAGATTTTAAAGAAGTGGTTTATTATATAGAAAAGAACCCATGTTTATGTGTTTAAGAAAGGGGGTTATTTTTGTTTATGTAATTTGAAAAGAGGACATTTTTGGTATATTTTGTAGCTTGTTGAGAAAAACTCATTTATGTAAATATGTTCTTGTAAAGAGTTTTTGAGCATGAACAAAGCTCGTTTGTACAAGTTCGCAACGGAAGTTTGATGCATAGAAATTCCCGTTCTTGATTATTACATTCAAGAGGGTATTTCATTTATGTATTATTTATATTATGGAAAGCTTGTAAAGTAATGTCTTGCGGGATTTTTTCCAAGAGCTCAAAGCAAGTTAATTTTGGTGTTTTTGTAATTAATTGGGCTTTACGAGAAACATATGAAGTGTTTATTGAGTTGATTTACAGATTTATGAGTTTATGGACATGTAAGATATTCACATGACATATTGCAAACAGATCAAATTGGTCCTTTAATTTCCCGAATCTGGTCGGATGTGGTTGTGAATTGACATCTAAGGATTCTTGGGCTGAGTTAATATCAAAGTTTGATCAAGTTGTTTTCAGAACTCGTTTGGTATTTTCAGATCATGTGGTATCATAGAATGGTTTTGACAAGTGTTTGCAAGTGAATGCTTACAAGAGCCAAATTCAAGCTTGGTAAAGGAGAGCTTGCAAATTATAAGCTAGAAATTGAAAGGATATTTTGCAAGCGTAAAATGGCTTCGAAGGAAAGGAAGGAGAAGATATTCCCATGAGCCCTGAGGAAATTATGGCTACACTCCAATCGATGAATGAAATAATAGAAGATTTGCAACAAAGAGTTCAAAATATTGGAGAAGGAGAATCTTCGGTAAAAGACGAAGGAGGAGGTGAAGGTGTTGGACTGTCAGAGCCTTATTCACTAGCATCATCTTCATTGTCATCATCATCAACTTTTAAGAGGAAAAAGCGTTCTAAAAAGCCTTCTCATTCTCATGATTTTCCTTTGTTAAAGCTAGATGTAAAGTTTTATTTGCCTACTTATGATGGAGAGTTGAATGCAAAGAAGTTGGATAATTAGATCAAACATATTGAGGTATATTGCAAGGTCCAGAAGATTATGGATGTCGTTGCAAAGATACAATTGACTACTCTTCACATGAGCGACACAACATTAATATGGTGGGAGAGTAAGGAACAAGTTGATCTTATTCAACATGGTGAAATCATTTCTTCCTAGATTGAATTCATTGTTGTATTAAAAAAAAAATATATCCATTAGCTTATATGCAAACATCAATGATTTCTTGGAAACATCTTATACACAGGAATTTAAGAGGAAGGCATTGTCTTTGGGAATTCCATTATATACTCTTGAAACTCTTCTAAAGTATAGTGTTGGTATGCACTCATATCTTCGTCATACTATGTTGATGTTCAATCCTAATAATATTGATGAAATATCAATACACGCAACTCATCTTGAAGTCAACAAAGGAAAACATGTTGATAAAGATGAATCAGGAGAGCCACATGAATTCGAGAAGCAATCGAAGGAAAAGGGGAAGAGTAAGAAGACAACTACAATGAAGAAGGATGAAGAGAATAATCCTACATGTTCTCACTATGAGAAGAAAGGGCATGATGAAAAGCATTGTTGTAAGTTGCATCCATAATTGAAGCCAAAGTGGACTCAGCCTAAGAAGGGTAAAAAGAATACTATGACCATGGTCTAGGATCTTGGATTAGGTTCTAAGGATGAAACTACAATTACAACTATGGGCATAAAGTGTACATCTTCTATTGTTGGTTCACATGTTTCTTATACAAAGTCTAATGTTATCCTTGATGGAAGGAAAAGAAAAGAACGGTTTCATTTATGAGTTGTCTCAAAGCACACAAATATTGATACACTTGTTGATAGTGGATCACAAGTGAATCTTATTTCAAAGAAAGTTGTTCAGAAGTTGGGATTGGAAACACGGTTTCATCCAATACTGTATCCTTTGGGATGGATTTGTGATAATTCTCAGGTACAGGTAACTAAACAATGCAAGTTACGGTTCATGGTCACATCCAATTTCATTGATTAGGTAGAGTTAGACGTGGTTCCACTAGATAGTTGCAGGATGGTTTTGGGAAGTCCATACTTGTATGATAGGAAGGTCATTTTCTACAGGGAACAGAACAAGTATCATCCCTTCAATAATGAAATTGAGTTCATTGTGAGAGCTCATCAAATAAAGACGAATTCGACAGTTGTCACTACAGGGCATATGCTAGTTAATGCTAATATCCAGGATCCAGGTTTACAACCTATAGTTGAAAGCAGAACAGGTCCTTTGGTTGGTGTTGTCCCTGTTAAGAAGGACAAATATGTTGATGGTTCATTCTCTTTCACATCTATATATTCAGTTTTGTTGTTCAGTTTATTACTAGTCAACGGAGTATGGTTAGCTATTGCAACAATGAATGGTAGAGTTTGTGAATTTAAGGGAATGGTTAGCTTGATCAGTAGTATTGTTTCAGTCTTCATTATGGTTTTGATGAGTCAAGTGTTTGTTATCCAAGAAGGAAGGATGAATGATACTGGATAAGTGAGGCAAAAAACATTCTCACTTCATTTATGAATAATACATACTTTTGGAGGACCAAAAGTCCGTCAGTGGGGAGGTGTGATCCAGGAGGATCTAAGGAACGTTCACAAAGGTCCAGGAGGATACAGAATGCTCATAGAGGTCCTAGGGGATCCAAAAAGGTCAAATTTTGATTGTCTCAAATGATCGAGAAAACAACATCCATGTGAAGATCTCATCGCCAGCTTTCCAATGGTGCAAACGACGCCTCAAACAGAGCTTGTATACAAACGTTATGGCCGGTCAAAGTTCGGTCAAAGTTAAAAAAAAAGTCAAAGGTCACATGTGTCACCACTACAAGGGTGACACATGGCATGACCATACATGCACACATGGAAAAATATGATAGGGAAACATGATCCAACTGTAGGTAGATAAGTTGTCCAACTGCATGTTGACAAGTGGAATCAATTATTGTTTGACACGTGGCAATGTTCAAAAAATAAGAAGCTGCCATGTGGCAGCCTCCTATTGGTCAATAATGGATGGATTTCATTTAAAATATTGTTGGAGATGAAGGGAATCGAACCTGGATCTCTCGCATGATAGTTCAACTCTTTACCAACGTGCCATCAAAAAAATATTGATACACTTGTTGATAGTGTATCACAAGTGAATCTTATTTCAGAGAAAGTTGTTCAGAAGTTGGGATTGGAAACTAGGATTCATCCAAGACTGTATCCTTTGGGATGTATTTGTGATAATTCTCAGGTATAGGTAACTAAACAATGCAAGTTACGGTTCACGGTCACATCCATTTTCATTGATTAGGTAGAGTTAGATGTGGTTCCACTAGACAGTTGCAGGATGGTTTTGGGAAGTCCATACTTGTATGATAGGAAGGTCATTTTCTACAGGGAACAGAACAAGTATCATCTCTTCAAGAATGACATTGAGTTCATTGTGAGAGCTCATCAGATAAAGACGAATTCAACAGTTGTCACTACAGGGCATATGCTAGTTAATGCTAGTATCCAGGATCCAGGTTTACAACCTATAGTTGAAAGAAGAACAAGTCCTTTGGTTGGTGTTGTCCCCGTTAAGAAGGACAAATATGTCGATGGTTCATTCTCTTTCACGTCTATATATTCATTTGTGTTGTTCAGTTTATTACTAGTCAATGGAGTATGTTTAGCTACTGCAATAATGAATGACATAGTTTGTGAATTTAAGGGAATGGTTAGCTTGATCAGTAGTATTGTTTCAGTCTTCATTATGGTTTTGATGAGTTAGGTGCTCGTTATCCAAGCAGGAAGGATGAATGATACTAGATAAGTGAGGGAAAAAACATTCTCACTTCATTTATGAATAATACATACTTTTGGAGGACCAAAAGTCTCTCAGTGGGGGGGTGTGATCCAGGAGGATCTAAGGAACATTCACAAAGGCCCAGGAGGATCCAGAATGCTCATAGAGGTCCTAGGGTATCCAAAAAGGTCAAAGTTTGATTATCTCAAATGATCGCAAAAACAACATCCTTGTGCAGAGCTCATCGCCAGCTTTCCAATGGCGCAAACGATGCCTCAAACGGAGCTTGTATGCAAACGTTATGGCTGGTCAAAGTTCAGTCAAAGTTAAGCAAAAGTCAAAGGTCATATGTGTCACCATTGCAAGGGTGAAACGTGCCATGACCATACATGCACACATGGAAAAATATGATAAGAAAGCATAATCCAACTGCAGGTAGATAAGTTGTCCAATTGCATGTTGAAAAGTGGAATCGGTTATTGTTTGACACGTGGGAATGTTCAAAAAATAAAACGTTGCCACGTAGTAGCCTCCCATTGACCTATAATAGAAGTTCGTTTAAAATATTGTTGGAGCCAAAGAGAGTTATTGTTTGACATGTGACAATGTTCAACAAATAAAACGCTGCCACGTAGCAGCCTCCCATTGACCCATAATAGGAGTTCGTTTAAAATATTGTTGGAGCCAAAGAGAATTGAACCCTGATCTCTCATATGATAGTTCAACTCCTTACAACCCCGCCAACACATAACGTTTACCATAACGTTTACCATAAGTGTGGCACAATATTTATTTAAGGTTGTTGTTTGTTATATTCGGTGGAAAAAGGGCCGAGGGCGACCCGTGATTCTATGCATGCACTAATACCAATCTCCTATCTTCGTGCGGGGCTTGTCCGCATTATGACAAACATAATTATGAATATGTTATAATAATTATTATTATAACAATTTAACAACTCGCATTGTTAAATATATGCGCACTATCTCCAAAGTTTATGCCACGAATCTAGGTTTAAAATAACCATTTGAATAAATGGTTTGTTATATACTAAATAATGGTTATAAGTAAAAACCAATAATAAATAAGTTGGTTGGGATTCGATCCCCAACCTCTCCTATATAAAGGAGCGCCTTCACCACTACACCAACATTTAAGGTTATGCCAAAGTTCTCATGCCATTTGATTTATATGGAGTTTTATTACCATGGGTATGAATAAAGTTCATTCATATAGAGTTTAAAGAAGTGGTTTATTATATAGAAAAGAACCCATGTTTATGTCTTTAAGCAAGGGGGTTATTTTCGTTTATGTAATTTGAAAACATGACATTTTTGGTATATTTTGTAGCTTGATAAGAAAAACTCATTTATGTAAATATGTTCTTGTATAGAGTTTTTTTAGCATGAACAAAGCTAGTTTGTAAAAGTTCACAGCGGAAGTTTGGTGCATAGAAATTATCGTTCTTGATTATTATATTCAAGAGGGTATTTCATTTATGTATTATTTATATTATGGAAAGCTTGTAAAGTAAAGTCTTGCGGGATTTTTGCAAGAACTCAAAGCATGTTCATTTTGGTGTTTTTGTAATTAACTGGGCTTTACGAGAAGCATATGAAGTTTTTATTGAGTTAATTTACAGGTTTATGAGTTTATGGACAAGTAAGATATTCACATGACATATTTCAAATAGGTCAAATTAGTCCTTTAATTTCTCAAATCTGGTCGGATGTGGTTGTTGGCCCTTGACCAATTTTTGAGGGATCTGGTCAAGTTTGACCTATTTTGGGACTTCGACAGCCTGTCAAATACGGAGCGCAAGATGAAGTAGAGATCACAGGATCTCGGCCTCTTTTTGGGTCCTTTTTGGGTTTATGGGATTATGTAACGGGAATGGGATGTCGGCCCATGGATTTACCCATGATTAGGCCTATTTTGTATGTATATATAGAAGTCTAAGCAATGTAAGGAGAAGTAGTAGTTGGAAGAAAGAACCTCTGTGTCATGGAAGGCCGATAAGCTAAGTGTTAAGTGAAAGTAGGGTTTGTGAATGCTTTGTGCATACTGTGAGAGACTTGCAGAGCTAGGTGCAAGTGATTGTAGCAAGACTGTGGAGGGCTTCGTGCTGTAACACAAGCAAGAAGGATCTAGTGACCTACACAGATATTCAGTCCTATGTGGAGTAGGGTTCTAAGGCTCTGTGCATGTAACCTATTGAAGAAACTAATAAAGAAGAAGAGTTGGTGGACGTAGCCCCAGGGTGGGGGTGAACCACGTAAATACTGTGTTATTCTACTCTGTGCGATGTTCTGATGCATTTATGTGTTGTTTGCTAAGTGCTTTGAGATGATTAGATAGATCTGCTTATGCTTAGTGCTAATGATGTGTAAGAATGTTAAATCTGACCTATATGAATGTGCTTAGTGCTTGATCTGCTAGATCTGATCCATTTACCTATGCTAAGTGCTTAAATACATTAGATCAGTGCGAATGATGCGATGCTTTGTTTTATCAGCGAAGTGGATATTGGTTAGATATTGATGAACTATTGATGCTAAGTGCTCTGTTAAGTATTACAATCACAGATTTGTGTCCCATCTAAGGTTGCAGACATCTGAGTCCTGCAACCACCCCTGCCTCTACCTCGAGTGAGACTTCATCTGCTTCGCAGGTGTTTCCAAAAGGGTCGGTAGATAGGGTTCTATTGGTGCATTGTTGTAGCATTGAACCCTGGGTCTACCCCTGTGCCAACAAATTGTTCCATTGCTGGGACCTGAAACTGTGATTGCTGGGAACTGAGGAAGAAGAAGCTTTGTGCAAAGGTTCATCCTGAAATTTTGAAAGCTCTGTGCATAGATCTATTGCCCTAGTGTGCAATATTCTACTTGATCTGAGGAGCTTTGTGCCAAGAAAAGAGGTCAGATCTGAAGAAAAGAGGTAAGATCTGTGCTTTGATAAAGGTAAGAATAGTGAAATTTTTTAGATCTGGAAGCTTTGTGCTCTGTAAAAGTAAGATAAGTGAAAATTTTTGTTTCTAGAATATGGATCTAGGTATATTTGATAAAGTCTGTCCTAGCTTGAAAACTAGGGCACTGATAGATGAAAGAAGGTTTGATATGAATAGATCTAAAAGATATGCTATACCTATGCATAGAAAGAATGTTTGGACTAACAAATGGATGCAGGATAATAGAAATAATTTGTTGTAGGTTATCTCCTATGATCCTAGTGTGCAGTACAAGAAAGGTTGGGGATCATTTAAAAGAAAGAGAGGATTAACTCTTTGTTATGGATGTAGAAGACCAGGACATCTTGCTAAGGAATGCCCTGGGAGAAGACCTAGTTGTCTTTGTTGCAAAGATATGGACCATGAAGTGTTGGATTTCCCTAGAATGATTGCTAAGCTTGAAGGAATGAATCCGACTCAAGAAAACCCTAAGGTAGAATCCTAGAAAGAATTAGAGAAAGTATTGCTACAGATGAAAGAAACCCTAAATGACCACCGACATGTCAGATTATCAGAGATATTTAAAGAAAAAGAATGCATTAAAGAAAGAATGGGAGACTTTGACATTAATTGTGTTCTAGATGAGGAAACACAGGTAAATGTTATGACAGAACGAACTTGAGAACTTTTATGGAAGCTTGCTATGACTCCTTCCTTGGGAGGAATAGGGTTATTCAAAGGAAAATTGATAACCCTATGTGGAAAGNTTGAGATCATTAAATTTATTGAGGACAGCGCCCCATTTACCATGTTACTAGGAAAACCTTGGGTTGACTGAGATCAAGCCAAACGAAAGGAAGAAGAAGAAGTTTTGGAGCAGAAGAAGCAAGAGTTAAAAAATTTCATGACTAGAAGAATCACACACTTGATTGAAGAACAGGAGAACAAATCAAAGCGATTTAACACCAGAAACCCGGATATCGAAGATGCAAGAACATTAGAGGACCCACAGAAGATTGAAGTACCTACCCCAGATAAAGAAGAAGTATTACCCTTGAACCCTAGGAAAGAATATCAACAGCGCGAAGTAACTATGTCAAAAGAAGGTAAGAATCAAAATGGGGAAAGGAATACTGAGATGAAGCTCACTGGAAAGAAGGCTAGGAAACTAAGTAAGAAGAGAGCTAAGTTGCAGAAAGAGCCAGAGGGAACTTCATAGAAGGAAAACTTGCAAAATTGGAGCTTTGCCAGGATATCAGAACCGCGACACATAGCACTTTGCCATGGCAAAGCAATATAGCCGTTGGAAATGATATATCTGTTCGACTGACGCTCTGAATGGGCAGAAAAGAATTTATAGCTTGCCATCAAACTGTTGGATTGTGCCATAATGGATAGAACAAAGTTAATGCAGGCTCCACACTCGTTGCAAGTGAACCGTTTCCGAGTTACCTATTTATCCCATCACACCATGCACGAAGAACACTTTTGCTAATCGAGAGTTTGAGCCCGCAGACCAAGCTTATTTTTGCACAATGATCATCGCATTGTTACTGTCTATTCCATTGCAGTGTCTAAGTTAATCTTGAACCTGATCTATTTAATCCCGAGTGCGTATGTCTGAGGAGCTCAGCGTAGTTGAATAATCTGTGAAGTACTTATCGAATTGATGACTGAGAGAGTCATGTCGATATCTGAAGGTATATAGGATTCATCGACAAGAACAGTGCAAGCATCTCCGTCCACTGCTCGCGGAGCTGGACCATCCTAATCGTCAGATGAAAAGCGAACTAAGCACAGGGATGATCTCGCAAATGCTAAATTGATCCCAAGCATATTACCCACCTATCTACCACCTCTGAGTGGCGCAATAAATCACGACAGTGTTCCCAAAGACTTTGAGTATGCCTTGGTCACTGCATACCTCCCGAAGGGAATCCACGTAGTTCGAGCATACCAAGATAAGATTGCAGCGTTGAAGTTTAGCGACTTCAACCTTGGAGACCAAAAAGTCTACAACATGCTCACCTCGCATAAGTACCTCACTAGAACTAAGGTGAAAAATTCGAAGATAATCCCCCAGTCATGGACTATAAACCTCGCGCAGTCCACACTACTCAACGTCATGAAGATTCCTCACTTCAGATGACACCAGAAGGTAAATGCATGTGTCAAGATACTGTTGTCTTATTACCATTGAGGTTACTTCTGGTTAAACCACCACATAACATTTGATCCGACATTGATCCACCGGATCACAAGATTAAGCATGCAAGGACCTGATCCACAAGACTTTTACCCCGAAAAATCCATGGATCACGCTCTAGAACAACGTATCAAGGACACATATGGCGATCTTGAGAAGGGAATGTGAGGATACAAGGTAGCTTCTATCCAGAGCAGCACAGTGTGCCTCACATGTCAATTGATTGCAGGAAAGTTGGTACAAAATAACCAACCCACCCAAGTCACTAGTTTTGTAGTCGACCTCATAGGGAAGTGCACAGAAGGAATTCAGATGAACTGGGCGAAGTCCCTGGTGAACCAATTAGAACTCGACTGCAGAGAAGCCCAGGATCAAGGATATGAATTTCATTTTAGTTGGTTTTTGATCCTTATTGTATTCATCGCCTTGGAGATGCCAGAAGGTGCAACCTTCCCGGACATCGATCTCTTTGAACCACTAGTCGCGAAGTTCAGTACACTGTGGTATTCAAGTGACATGAATAAGAAATGGTAGTCAAATGTCATGTTCCATACATACTACAATCAGCTAAAGATAGTTATATAGTCTGAGCCTCACATAACTCTGAACACTTTACACCGATTCAGGCCCTTAATGAAGTTCAACAAAGAGTAACATTTTATTTACATCACAGTGCTCGCTGATGAACGCAAGAAACAACTCCAATCCTAATACAAGATGACAGAAGAGGACTTGGAGGAGATCACTAAGGACTGGTTGGTGGACCTCCTTATTCCAGCAGATCTGCAGAGATATCTGACATCAACAACCCAGAAACTGCGCAGGATACACCCGGACCCAGCAAGACAAAGAAGATCGAAGAGGTTAAAGATTTAGATAGTACATTCGTAAAGACTGCTTCTATCTCACCAGAGCGAGGGGGTGATGGCAAAGAGATAGATGGCACATAAGCCAAGCAAAATAAAGGCTAGGTAACACCGACTAGAGACAAGGAGGACCCCTCTAAGAAAAGGAAGGTTTCCCCTCTGAAACCCTCCTCACCCCTGATGACTTTGATTTCATCATAGCAGTCCTGAACGATGCTTCGCTAGAGATAGCAGAGAAACAAGAGGCTAAGAAGGAGACAATGTACAATAGAATCGAGATCGAGCTCCAAGGGGTGCAGCAGGCACTACAGTCCAGTCGTGTAGTCTTCACTGCGCTTCTATAATTGGGAACACCAGAACTGGGAGATGAACCTACTCAACTCCACCAAATAGTTGATACAGCCAAAGCTCGCCTTCGATGAGCACAGGAAGAAATAACGCAAGCCACCCACGCTTTGGCACAAGTACAGGGAGTACTTGTAGAGAAACACAGTGCTGCAGAACGGGAAAAGATTTCTCTCCAAGCGAAGTGGGATGAAGAAAAAGAATAGCTGCAATAAAGCAAGGAACAGTTGCTCGCAGAGCAACTCGAAGTAAAGGAAATGGTCAATAGAGAACTTCACTCTATGACAATCGTAGAAGTAAATACCGAAGAGGGAGTTCCACAGCAAGTAGCGCAACTTGAAGAAGTGATCCAGCAGCTACAACAACACATCACAAACTTGGAGCTATGCATTGTACCTGAAACCCCACAAGAGGTGAAGGACCAAAGAGAAGTAGCTGCCAGTACCGCAGTT
>JASDQU010253642.1:13440-23532 GCA_032191745.1 Picea mariana
GGTTCTTTTCATTGCTTCATGGATGACATTCTTAATATTCCATATGGTTTAACATAGGAACCAGTGCTGGTCAGGATCTTCAGATCCATCTTCCCTAAATATAGGGAGTCTCATCTCATCTGCTATAGATCTTCCTAGGGTCCCTAAATGAGTATGTGGTGAACTACTAGTGATGGTGATCTAGACGCTCTGGTGGCTTGGATTACTCTAATTTCTTAATACTATTGAATCAACAGGATGGGTAATAGAACTTACTTCAACAGTCTGCGCAGTTTCTAAAGTTTCTGACTCGTCTTGACGAAGTTCTTCAGCTTCCTCATCCTCTACCCTAGTGGGTTTTGAATGCTCTTCATCGATCAGATCTTCTTCTTCGCCTATGTAGAAACCCTCGTCTCCATAATTCTACTTGAACAGGTTCACAAGATGAACTTCTATGAACACTTTCCCTCTAGACGTATGTCCAACCTCTGTGTCGTTGTCGCTGTCTAAATTTTTGAAAATTAGACTTTCCATATTCAATCAATCTACTGTATCTTCAATATGTTCTTCTCATGCAACAACATCTTGATTCTCAACTTCATAAAGTGTAAAAATTTCCCTCTGGATTCCTTGAAAAAATATCTCTTGGCTTGGCTATATGACTCTACTCTGTCAACATCAAACTCGGTGATGTAACCTCCAATGGTTCTATCAAACCAGTGATCCACTGCTCTTGACACAATGTTATCAAATCTCTTGATCTTCTTGATCAATGTCGATGTCCAAAACACAGGAGGTCTATATCTAACCTCAAAATGGGTATCTGCCAACCTGGCTAACCACTTGTATAGTTCCTGATGGATTCCTCCAAAGAATATCTCATGTATATCAGTAAAAATATGTCTCTCCAACCAATCCTCTGTACTCAGGTTAGGGTTCTTGTTCTGGGCTTCAGCGAATTCCTTTTCTTGATCCTCTATCCACTTTTGAATCTTTGTCTTTGATGGGAACCACCTTAACATTCCCTTAAGAAGATTATTGTCCCGACAATGAAACCATTTGTTGGCATAGGGGCAGACCCAAGATTTGGCTCCAAGAGAGAACCAGCAAGCCCTAACTACTGGCCCTTTCGACTACACCTGCAATGAAGATGCAGCCTCACCCGAAGCAGCTATGGGGGGGTTGCAGGATAGAAGTGTCTACAATCAAGGGGAATATCAAGTGGATCCAGTACCAGAACAATATAGCATGCATATATCACTTATCAGCTTAGATATACTCCATACACCTATCAGATCTATGACAGCGATGAAATAACAATATATCAAGGAAAAATAACACAACATAAATCACACACACAATACAGATATACATAGTTTACCCTCTCTCTAGGGCTACGTCCACAGAACTGTGCTTTATAATATATTAAGATGAAAGCATATAGTTCTGATCTGCGCTCTTAACCAATAGATATCTCTCTTCTCTCTATATATTTCCCTTCCTTCGAACCCAACTGAAGATCTTACAATACCAGAAGGCTCTCACACTTAGCACTTCTCTCTCGCACAACAATAATCTCTCACAACATACCAACAACAACTAGATCAAGACTAGTAATAACGACAACAACAACATCAAAAATCCATCCCAAGTCCTATTGACCTTTATTTATACATTACAATAGCTCAAACCGACATCCTTAGGTCAAAACCTAGGTGTCCAAAACCCTAGATATCACAACCCTAGGTGTCTAAACCCTAGTTCAACTTGACCCGCGTTTCAGGGCTTCGCGAGCCTATCTTTCCTTCCTTCTAGCACGGTGCTCCAAAGCATCTAACGATGGATTTTCCACTTGATAAGTTGTCCAAAATACTTCTTCACTGCTAATATGTCATCCTTGATCTCCTCGTCCAACGTATTTCTTTCTCAAGCTTTGCTCAATCTTTTTTTCTCTTTTTCTTACTTCGACCCAGTAACAGCCACTGTGTCTTCCGCGCAGTTCACATTTCGCCTTTTCTTCCTTGATATTCTCTTCCTTACATAACCAATGGCCAACATGAACACTTGGCAGGGGTGACACTTCTTAACCACTTCAATACAATCTTTAAAGATAGTAGGCCATAAATAACCATCTCGCAAGATTTTTTGGGTTGTTGAAAGCCCAGATAGGTGACCACCACAAGCCCCTTTGTGGAAATCGATTAGGACTGACTCAGCCACATTGTGAGTTAAAAAAAGATGTAATATATCATCTATTCCTCGGCAATACAAAGTGTCACTGATGATGGTATACTTCTTAGCTTGGTATCTAATACATCGTCGATCATCTCGCGAGAGATGTTGAGCGATTTTCAAGGTCTAAAGATAGAGAACGATGTCTACATACCAAGGGTTCGACGATGAGACAAGGAAAATGTGTTTGTTTGCAAATGAATCAACATGGATTACATCCTCATCTAATCATGGAAAATCAGATATTAACTCTATGAAGACTAGTGATTTCTTAGACTTTGTCGAAGCGAAGTCGAGATCAAACTCTTGTAAAATGACAATCCATTTATTATATTTCTTCCCTATGATACGCCTGGTAAGGACGTATTGAAATAGATTAATATTATCCACCATAGTAGTATTGCAAAGAAATATATAGTGACGTAAACGTTGGACTACGTGAATGGCAGCTAAAGCTAGATTTTTAACATGAGAGTAATTAAGCTCAGGGTTGAGTAGGTTTCGACTAAGATAGTAGATGACGTGCTCATGGAGCTCATCATCCTCCTGAAATAGAACCATACCAATCGTCTCTTCAGACGCGGCAATATAAAGCAAGTGATCTCTATTGTAGTTAGGAGACTTCAATAGAGGGGTCGATACCAAGGCTTTATTCAAAGCGTCGAAAGACTCCTGGGCTCGCTCATCCCAGATAAAAGGGGTGTCTTTCTTCAAGAGGCACTTGAAACCCTTAGTGATATTGGCATAATTCACTATGAACCTATGTAGAAAGTTATCTTTCCCCTGTAAACCTTGAAGTTTTCTAATCATGCGCGGGGGAGGCAATTAAAATATTGCCTTAACCTTAAGAGAATCTACCATGATCCCGGTCTCGGAGATTAAAAATCCCAAAAGACGACCAGAATTAATGCAAAAGATGCATTTATGAGGGTTCAACTGGATTCTATAATAATGTCATCTTTCAAAAATGAGCCGAAGGTGCATAACATGATCCACTCCCTTGCGAGAGTGAGTAGCAAGATCATCAAGGTAGGCTTCGACTATGTGCTTCAGATTGTGAAAAGTGAAATTCATGGCATGTTGGAAGGTTTCTCCGGCATTTTTAAGGCCAAAAGGCATTTTTCGGTATGAAAAAGTACACCAAGGACAAATAAATTTTGTCTTTTGTTGGTCCTCAGGTTTGATTTGGATTTGGTTATACCCTGAAAATCCATCCATAAAACAAAATATCTTGATTCCCGCACACTCGTTGAGAATCTGATAGATGAAATGTGTGGGGAAGTTATCTTTAGGACAAGCCTTGTTCAGGTCGTGAAAGTCCATACATACATGGATGGTTCCTTTCTTTTTATTCACAAGAATGGGGTTGGATACCCATTCGGTCAAGGGAACTGGGTAGATGAAGCCAACATTAAGTAGCTTCTCCACCTCTTCTTTGATAGTAGGACCCTTCCTAGGATTCACATCTCTAAGACGTTGTCGAATAGGTTTAGCATCCGGATAAGTTCTAATCTCATGTTCGACAATACGACGGTCGATCCTTGGCATATCTTCATATGACCAAGCAAATACATCTCAAAATTATTTGAAGAGTTCGGTGTAGATCAAAATTTCTTCTGGCGAACAATCTGCACCTATATTTACATTTTCAACCTTGCCAGGGGTACGAGAGATATCGATCGAGACAGTAGGAGAAATAATTTCCATGTTTCCTTTGGCATAAATGTTGTGCATATCAAGTGGAACCACAATGTGACTGACTATCTCACTCAAAGTAGATCGAAAGTCATCTTGCTCGATTCTTTCAAGACTTGGGAGAAAATAATATCGATGATGCATATCATCCCAAGGTCTATCAGAACCATTCATTGCTTTGAGGATGGATTCATCCGAAGACAAAGTTTGATCTAGGAAATCATGTGAACAAGATAACGAGGTGGCCCATATAGGCCTAAGAATAGGATCCTCCTCATCCGTCGGTGAGGTGACAGGATCAGGGTTAGATGAAGAGTCAAGAAAAATTTGATACACAATCTCCAATGTCGATAGTGGCATGGCCATGCCAGCATGCGACTGACCTTCACACAATGAAGTCAGGGAAGGTAGGGTCCATGGATCACTAAAATAGGAAGTGTGGAAAATGATGGAGCTCCCTATCGAAGCAGGCCTACTAGACATGGCGTAAACGTGGTGATTCAGTGCTGAGAAATCGAAAGTACCCGTATTCTCTGTTTCTGGCTGAGAATTGATTCCAACACCAATATTCTCTGTTTTCGACTGAGAATTGTCGATCACAAGGATCAATGGTCTGACATATGACTTAGGACTAGAGTACGCAAAGGATAACTGGTCGATGGTCATGATATTCCCTTGATGAGGAAAACAAAGCATACGAAAGACAGATGATACAACAACGACCATAGCATAGGTCCAATTGTGACCTAGTAACAAATTATAATCAAAAGGTGCATCAACTACTTCTACCTCCACCTCTACTGTCTTCCCACCTAACTGGAGTATATAGGCAGGGAGAATATCGTGAGGGAAGAAGGAATGACCGTCAAATGCAGTCAACATGTTCAATCACTTGGAAAGTGTCAGAGAACCGAGAGATTTCCAAAAGACCAGGGACATCATGCAAGTGGCAACACCTTCATCAACAACTGCACATTTGATGGTAAACTTGGAATACTCCATGTGGATTTGGAATTCCACATGGTAAGGTAAGTGAGGCTTCACATCTGTGACATCAAACTTGATAATTTTTTAGCCACTGATCTCTAGAGCTCCTAAAGCATAGAGTAAGGCACTCCTCTGTGAAGGAAACATCTAGATTACTTCCAAAGCTGACATTGCACAAGAGGTTTGGCCTAGATCCTCAACAATAGAGTAGTTCTGGGCGACTCTAGCATTAGGATTATGGGTAGAGAGCTTAAGTACTCCTTTCAGAATATGAGGCAGTGGATCTGGTTTCTCAATCTATAAGTTCATCTATGGAGGAGGAGGGGGAGCTTCTGGACTAGATTTAGCTTGTGAAGAGATATAATCTCGAGATCGAGTGGCTACATCGATTTTCTCATCGACCATATTGATACATACACAGTCTCCATCTTGCGGTGGTGGGTTTTGACTCCCACCGAACACATTTTCAGGGTTCGAAGAGATCGAGGCTAAGTGATGGTTATGTGGGAATGGATTCATTAGCACAACATGAGGTAGATTCAAAAGCCTCACAGCCTCCACAAGTTTGGGGCATAAATGCATAAGGTGGTGATCGGTGCAAAGTTTACAAGGAAACTTCACCTTACGTTTTTATTTCTTGCCCTCTCCAGCATTATCATTTGGTTTCCCATTATTATCTTTGTCCTTGGGTTTATTACCATTTTTCCCACCCTTACGATTATTTCAATTTTTCCTTTTATTTCCTCCTAGTTGCTGGTCACCATTTGTTTTTTTCGATGATTTCATAGAATGTACATCCATCGATTGAGTGGGATTAGAAGACACAGACGAAGCTGGTCCTCTAGTAGACTCGTTTAGAGACAAAATCTTTAAGTGGCTCATCGTCAAGTCTATGGAATTTACATTAGTGGAACCTACAATTCCATTGGCATGAGCTATGGGTTTTTGCCTAGGATCGTAACTTGACCACGGTGCTTCTAGAAGAAGGTGATATAACATCCGAGACTAAGCATATATCAAATCTAACTGTTGGGCTCTAAGCATAGCTTCTTCCTCAATGGTGACCCAAAAAATAGCAATGTCCTTCGAGATAGGAGGGTTCTAAGACATAAGAAACCATTCTAAAAGAAATTCCAGGGGTATAGGAGTCTTAATCAACCTCTTCTATCTGTGCCACTCCTGGATATGATCCAAGATATGAGTGGTCGTGTCCTGGCGTAAAGTCGAGAAAATTTTGAGGCCAACATCATAATGAATGGGTAACTGAAAGTGGTTAAGAAAGACCATCACCAAATGATTAAATGACCCATATGTCCCCCTAGGTAGCTCAATATACCACTTTGCCGCAACTCCAATGAGAGTGCATTGAAAAAATCGTAATCTAATAAAATTGTCATTAAGAGAATTCGATGAGCACCAAAGGTGAAAGGTAGTGACATGATCACTAGGGTCCTCCCCATTCTTTCCTTCAAACTTTGGGATGTCCAAAGAAAGTTTGGTGGGGATGGGGGGCCATGTGGGATCATGACCCATCGGGTCGTTCATTAACTTAGCCAAATTTCGCAGATTAAGCRTGGCCAGAAAAGGGAGACGGGGTTGCGACATCTGGCCCCAACCTCTCGCAAACGATTGTGTGTGTCGAACTCTTGTCCATCCAGGATTCTGGTAAGAACCATAGCCCTGTCCATAATTATAAGGCCCTCCTCCGGGCTGAATCGTATAAATTGGGTTGGGTGTCATTCCAGCAGGAATGTTATGTTGAGGATAATAAAATTACCCCGAACCGAGTAAGATATGGTTTGGGGGTTATGAAAATTCCCCCCAATAAGATTGGAGCTGGGTTGGGGGTTTCCCAAAGGGTAAGATTGACCTCCTTCGAGCAGGAACCCATAGGATTGAAGTGGATTCATCATGCCAAAAGTATTGGTCAGAATTTACATCGAGGAGGTAGGGATATAGGACGAAACTTGTCTTCCAGGTTGGTTGTTCCATCGAGCCGTAAAAGGATTAGACCCATGGTTGACAGTAGGGACACTTCCTATATTAGGATTTGTTTGAGGGATATGAGAACCTCCAAATGGAAATGGAGTGTAAGGAGGTGTAGTGCCCCTAATTCCAATGCTAGCGTTATGGCCAGCAACTGGGATGGCAGTCGAAAACTGCGAAGTGAAGTTAGGCATACCATAAGAAAATGGATTAGAATCCATAGGGATGGACTGAACATTGTAACCCAGAAAATGACCAAGACCCCCAAAAGGGTTCAAGGCAAGAGATGAATAATTAACTACATTCCAAGCCATAGTACCAGTATGTGCCTTCGGCACTGCAACTATAGTGGTTGCAGGAGTCGAAGGGGTGCCATTAACTATAGTGGGTATGGGTGTCGAATAAATCCCAGTGTTCTAGAGACTAGATTCAGTACTCATCCTTGTGGAACTACAAGTCTGAAAGGTGGTTTTGTGTGTACCACGCCTAATAACTCTACGCCTTTTAGAAGGAAAGAAATTGAAATCTGGTGGTAACTGTAATAATCGACGGGAATGGTGAGGATGCTAGTCCGACTCCACGATGACTTATGACTCTACAAAATAAAAAATAAAATCCTAAGGCCAACTAGTAGTCAAAGAGCATATCAACAGTCAAACGACCAATATGCATGCAAACGTGCTAAAGTGGTTGAGTGGCCTCCCTCGCTAAAGAAGGTATGTCTCATCCAAGAGGGACATGAGACTCCCCACTAAAGTTTGGAGGTAAGAGAATCAGTTATAGGAGCCCACGTGGGCTTAACAACCAGTCGGTCAGATCCCCCCAGAGAGGTAATCTTCCATAAAGGATCTGTGTTGTCTAACCCCTATCTGACCCAGGATATAAGCATAATAACCCCTGCAAGTAACCTATGAGATACCTAAGTCAAGAAACTAATAAACCACTATATAACTGATGCATAGGCGAGAAATCATAAGTCTGTATTACCATATGGGCAGGGTAGCAAAGCCTGAAACCTTGAAAGCACTGCCTTTCATAGAGGTATGGGTAATAGAAAGATCCCTAGATTCAAATAAATCCATAGAAATATATCTGACTCCCAGCGAGTATACGGGGGTTATCCCTTCAACTAACTTCGCGCGACCTTGTGATTAACTCTGGTGTGAGCGGAGCCTCCTGATCTTACCAATTATACAATGTACTTCCCAACTCCCTGTCTCAGACACATATGTTGATTTAATTTCCTTGGAAAATTTTACTCACAAAATCCTATTCCAAGGCACTAAATCCTAGACTATTTTGTGCACCCTAAAAAATAAAATCGTGACTAATCAATTTTAGTTTAAAGTGTAAAATTTATTGGTCATGATTACTCAAAAGGGTATGGAAGTGAAACTCATGATATTCTGACTCTGGAAGAAAATAAATATAAATATAATGCAAAGTCTAATTTTAACTTTTCAATGAATGATATGCGTATAAAAAACAGTACAATTTCAATTTCAACTCTGCAATTCAGAAGTAAAAAGAAATCTTTCACTAAATGAACTAAGCTAATGATAAATATTCAGAAGACAAAAATGCCAAGAAATGTAAAATGCCTATTTTTATTTTATTTTCAATATACCAAAAAGAAAATGCATGGAATGATAAGCAACCTGATATATAAATTCTACTGTGTATAAACAAAATAACTCAAGAAGAATACCAAGTATCCAATCAAACAACCCAGAGTTCAAGGACAAATAAAAAATGAAAAACAATGAGAAAGACTCTGCCCAAAAATTCAACTCCAAACAAGTTTCATGTGAACCCAGAGAATCTTAACAGGCACTATAGAGACCTAAGAAGGCTCAACAACTATGCAATCCCACCCAGCAATCACAAAACAAAGAAAACTGGTAAGGAAAAGTGGTATACGCGATTGTTCAGGAAACAAGTGCATATATACACAGCTTGCAATGAGACAACACATGTGTGTACGCGACTGTTAAGGCAAAAGACATGTACATGCTTTAAAACAAGGCCAAGAAAGGGAAAAAGGGATAAAGACTTAGACCCAGAGTGAGCATAATCTATTAAGTAGTGGTATGACAAGAAACAAAAACGAAAAAGAGAAATGCAAGGAGAAAAAGTACTTCAACCCTTAGAAAGAAGATCTCTCCCTAATGGAGTCACCAATTCTGATACGAGGGAAAAACTCTCTATGGCCAGGGTAAACCACAACAAACATGTATGACTGCAGAAATCTACTCAATTCCAACATATGTTATATAAACCAATGTGCAAGTGAGATAAGAAAGAAGCCCACCTTGTTCCAACATTTGAAGATGTCCATTGTTGAGCACTTTGACTCAAAACTTTATACCTGGGACAAGTTATCAACAAGCAAGTAGAGAAAGCATATGGTGATAATATAAAAGGTTAACACATTAGATAGCATAATCCATCAATAAACATTACAAACATGGCCATGGATAATAATCATATATTTTCATGATACCAATAGGATGGGAAAGGAGTATTTCTATTAATAAATGATCAACAAAAGTGATAACATTACAGACTTCCGTGTCGGCGCGGTTCAAAACCAAGAAACCAAGTTCCTTCCAACTAGATCTCCACCACTTCAATCCTCCACCAAAGGCAAGCTCATAGAAAAGTGACAATGAGGTTCTCTCAACAATAGGGAAAGAGCTTGGGGAATGAACATTATTTTCAGACTTGAGGGACAAAGCGATGCAGACTCAATATGATGTAATTTCTCCAACGTAACTTTGCTCTCAAATTTGAATGCTTTCTCCTTTTTTCCATATCTCAGAATTGTGCTCTTATAGCCTTCAAAATGCAACTGAAGGGCCGAGTCAGAACATTTCTAGTATATGGAAGGCCAAGGATCAGAGATCTCTTGTCATGACATGGAAACCCAACTTAATTTTTGCATTTTATGGCACAAATCCCGATGTACGCGGGTTGTAGTGGAGCAGCCTACGTATACACATGAAGTATAGTAGATAGAGTGCGTATATGTGGAAAATATATATATTTTTATCTCTGGATTCATCAAAAAGGGATGACAAGTCTGCATAAGAAAATGGAAAAAGGCCTTCTGTGAAAGATAACAATGGTGAGACAAATCTTGCTATAACACCAACATACTCATTTCCACCAAATATAATGTAAACACATTTTCCACCAAATATAATGTAAACA
>JASDQU010253645.1:1069-13150 GCA_032191745.1 Picea mariana
CCTGACCTTGTTGAGCTTCCCTCTCTCTTGAAGCCTCCATATCCCCCCCTACCCTCTCCTAAAGGGTATGTGCTTCGCTCAAAGGATCGTTTAAAAGAATCCAACCCCTCGAAAGGTGGTTTGACCATCGAACCTCTCCCAACCTTGCAGGATGGTAGAAAGTCTCATCTATCAAAGGAAAAATAAAAAATTGCGGCCAAAATCCAGAAAGGCACCCAAGAAACCATTACCAGGGCCCTTAGAGCAGGGAATCCTTACATCCCCCCTCAAAATTATTTTTATATCCTTCAACGCAAGAGGGATTAGGGGCTCTCAAAAAAAATTGTCCCTCAAAAGGTTGCTCCTAAGCCTTGAGCCAAACATCCTTCTCCTTTAGGAGACTATGTGTTTAGGAGAAGACACAATTAAAATTGTAAGCCATTGGGTGAAAAAATGGTCTTTTAGTGCAGTTGATGGAGAAGATTTATCAGGTGGACTTCTTTGTGAATGGATTTCATATTTCAACGCTTTATCCTCTTCCTTGGCCCTCTCCTCCATCTCATTAAAGCTTAAGCACATTTAAGACTATGATTTTTCTTTTACTGCTTTAAATATTTATGGGCCCTATTTTGACAGGGTATAGTTTTGGGAAAATCTAAAATATGCAGGAGTGTTCAACGACCCCCTAATGGTGATAGGGGGATATTTTAATTTCACCCTTTCCTTAAGAGAAGTCCAGGGCCTGAATCCAAGAGAGTATAGATAAAAATGTTTTTTCCTTTCATTCTTGGAGGCAAAAAGATTGGTCGACCTAGAGCCTGTAAAAATCCCCCCTACTTGGAGAAAAATTAGAATGGGGAGTAATGTTGTAGCCAAGAGACTGGATCGATTCCTTATCTCGGAAAAAATAATGGACTTGGGACTCATATTTAAGGAAAAATTCAAAGAAGGGGGAAGCTCTGATCATCGTCCAAATTCACTTTATTGGAGTTCAAAATCTGATTCACCCCTAGTGCCTCTTAAAATCAACCCGATGTGGCTCGATGAGGAGGAATTCATAAATCTAGTATCTTCCTCTTGGATTTGACTAAATCGTGACTCTCATGAACCCTTCATGGTGCAATTTGCAGCTAACCTGAAGAGCACCAAAGTCTCTATTAAAAAGTGGATCCCGAGTTGGAAAGCCAAAAGGAGCTTCTAGATATCGAAGGAAAACTTTCTCAGATCCAAGCGGAAGTGGATGATGGAGTTCTAAGCCATCCGCAACCAGAGGAGCTTAAAATATTGTAAAACAAAAGAAATGAATGGATGAAATAAGAATAGGTTGAGTGGGGCCTAAAAAGTCGAGCACTTTGGCTCCAAGCCGGAGATAATAACACCAAGTTTTTTCATCATTTTTCTAACTATCGTAGAAATGTAAACACCATTTGGGAGATTAAGATACAAACAAGAGTTAAGGTCAACTCCTTTCAATAAAAAGTGGATTTCGGAGCGTGCTTTTTTGAAATTCTTTTTCGAGTTCCTAGAGGATGTCCTATCCAAGAAATTTTAGAGGTAGTTACCAAATTTCAGCATGTGTTTTCCGAAGAAATGAACAAGTCCTTATAGGAAGAGGTAACAAAATTAGAGGTGAAACAATCCCTCTCCTCTATGCGGAGTGGTAAAATCCTGGGCTCAGATGCCTTTACAGTGGAGTTCTTTAAAGCCTTCTATGATTTGTTGAAAGATGATCTGCTCCTTCTGGAAAGAGAATCTCGAAGAGAAGGTAGGGTTTATGTCCCTTTAAATGCAACTTTTTTGTGTCTCATCCTGAAGAAACATAACTATGAAACTTTCGAGGACTATAGGCCTACCTCATGCTGCAACATTGTTTATAAATTAATATCTAAAAGTATATCACGATGGCTAAGACCCTTGCTAAGTGGAATTATTGGAGAAGAGCAGTTTGGTTTTCTTCAAAAACGTAAAATACATGATGCAGTGGCGATTGCACAAGAGTTTATTCACTCGGTAAAAAATAACAATCTAAAAGAAGCTATTTTAAAATTGGACCTATCAAAAGCATATGATAGGGTCAACTGGACATTCTTAAGTCTGGCTCTTTTACAAATGGGCATGCACACAAAAATAGTGAATTGGATAATGGGTTTCCTTCAAAGCAATTCTTTCGCAGTCTTGATCAACGGATTCCCCCCATATTTTTCATAGCTTCAAGGGGGCTGCACCAAGCCTTCCCCCTTTCCCCCTTCTTATTTCTCCTCATAGCATAAGCTCTAATCAAATTGATGAAAGAAGCCTACTCTAATGGTCAATTTCTAGGTATAAGAGTTTTAGAATCAAAGAGGGTCTCTCATCTCCTATTTGTAGATGATGTCCTTTACAATGTGTATGGATCCTATCTAGGTGTTTCAAACTTCAAAAAAATTATGGATTCATGTTGCAAAGCAATGGGGATGATGATAAATCTAGATAAATCTTTCTTTGTTCTTAACAATTGTTTGGAAACAGAATCAAACTCATTCTTGAACATTATCCTAACACAAATGAAAGTCCTAGAAGAAGGTTTTAAATATTTGGGATTCTATTTAAAAACTGATTGATACAAAAAAAAGGATTAGGGATGGGTTAGTAGAACCTTGTCCTAAGGAGGACGTCTAGTACTGCTTAAATCGATGTTGGAAAGTATCCCCGTTTATTGGAACTCCATAATGGTTATTCCTAAAGGCATTCTAGATCAATTAAGGAGGACAAGTTGTAGATATATGTGGGTTATCCATAATTCCACGGGGGGTATCCATTTGGCTAGTTGGTCCTCCATCGTTGTGCCAAAAAACCTTGGGTTTTGGGGACTCAAAGATATCCATACCTTTGCATGTGCACTAGGAGGTCGTAACTTCTAGTGCCTTTTGCAAGGGAACTCCCTTTGGTCAAGAGTTCTTCACTCAAAATATTTTTCTAGTTTATTTATAGTGGAATGGTTTCGTCTACCTTTGAAATCATTGAAGGGTTCTATCGTGTGGAAATACTTAGTGGAAGCCTTCCCTCTTGTGGGAAATTGGATCGTTTGGAAAATTGGTAATGGAATAAACGTAAGATTAGGAGTGGACCCTTGGCTCGGAGTAGGGGAAAATTTCAGGCGTTCGAAACCATTGGTCCAGTTTATCAAAGATCTATTTTCCATTGACACAATATCTTTTTAGGGGACCCTCATCTTCAAGGAAGCCTTAGGTGGCGAGATTCGGTCTCCTTAGGCTTACTACAAGAATTTCACGTAGAATGGGACTCCTATATTTCAAGGTTGTGTGAAAACTTCATCCTTTTGGACGATGAGTCCTCAGACACTCTATGTTGGTCCTATAACCAGAAGGAAGGGTCCTTCACAGTGAAACTTGGATACAAAGCATGGCAAGAAGAAAGACTCCAAGTCCAGCCAAAATGGTGGTGGAAAACGTTATGGAAAAGAAAATCTCCTTTAAGATGCAAAATTACCCTATGGCTTGCCATGAATAAAATTTTTTTGACTTGGGATAATGGTGTGAAAAGGGGATGGTGCGGCCCTAATCGATGCACACTTTTCTTTAGTAATGAGGAATCGATTGGTCATATTTTGGTCTTCTGTCCCTCTGCATGCTAGGTTGCAAAGTTGGTCAAGGAAAAATTAAAAGCCAGGGCTTAATGGAACAAGGAAAGTCTGGAAGAATGCTATAAGGTATGGGTCCAGGACATGGCAGTGAAGATTTATTCGGGTCTACCAAGTATCATGATTTCAAACTTATGGTGGGCCCACAACTCAACAATTTTTAAAGATAAAAGGATCCCCTCGGAGGTTGTTGCAGCGATTACGCTTAACCAGGCTGTTGAGTTTAAAGAAGACCCCAAATCCTATAAGAAACATACTCCCATTATTCCCTCCTTAGACTACAATATCCCATGGGGATATTTTGATGGGGCTATTTAGGGGCACCCTCCTTCATTTGTATTTGTATTTGTTATGTTCATTAATCAAAATCATTACATTTACATCATATATGCCCCGGGTCAGGGGTCAAATAATAGGGCAAAGCTAATTTCTATGTGGACCCTTTTGGATACGGAAAAGAAGAAAGACATTAAAAAGTTGCAGGTTATGGGGGACTCCAAATTGGCAATCGAATGGGCACAAGAAAAACTAAAAATAAAAAATGTTAATCTGGAAATTATACTGCGAGACATCAAGCTGTCATTTTCATCCTTTGAATGGCTTTGTTTTCATCATGTTCTGAGAGAACTCAATATCAAGGTGAATGAGATTTCTAAGGAAGTGCTTCAGTTACAGAAAGGATCCTTTGGGTACTATGAGTACTTTGACGGGGTGGAAATTGAATCTATGGAGTTCCACCTTTAGTTGGTGTATATTGAAGTTTTTTTCTTTTTTGTATCAATGAAGAGACAATTGCGGATTGTAAAGTTTTGTAAAGAACGAAAAAGACTCAGCGTATAGAAGGGAGACATGTTATTTTGGAACGAAAAGTTTGCAAAGGCTAAAGCAAAAGATTGTAACATGTATATTTATGTTTATGAAATATAAAATCTTTTTTTCCACGGAAGAAACTAATACATTGGAAACTAAATCTATGGAGTTCCACCTTTAGTTGGTGTATATTGAAGTTTTTTTATTTTTTGTATCAATAAAGAGACGGTAAAGTTTTGTAAAGAATGAAAAAGACTCAGCGTATAGAAGAGAGACATGTTATTTTGGAACGAAAAGTTTGCAAAGGCTAAAGCGAAAAATTGTAACATGTATATTTATGTTTATGAAATATAAAATCTTTTTTCCAAAAAAAAACTAATACATTTGTATATTAATAATAACTATATTAATTATGAAAATTGTTAATAAGCATTAATAATATTATTAATAAGTATTTTTATTATGAATGATCCATATTACATTAATCTCTAATATTAATAATATAATATTAATCACTCTATTAATCTAAAATAGTATATTAAAATTAATAATAATAACTAATACATTTGTATATTAATAATAACTTTATTAATTATAACAAAGATTAATAGGTATTAATAATAGTATTAATAATTATTAATATTATAAATGATTGATAATACATTAATCTCTAATATTAATAATATAATATTAATATTTTTTAATCAATATCTACTCAATAGTAACATAATTTTAATAGGAATAATCCTAATTCTAATATTTTCTTAATCTTAATTACGTTGAAAGGCGTATACCTATTGACAATGGGCAGATTTAATAGGGGTTTAGTGATTAATAAGTTTTCTATGGACAGGATTAAATATGGCTGAAATATTCTTAGTAGTCACACAAAATAAATGGCTATGATTTCAATCATTAACTTCCTAGCTATTATAAAGACATCAGTTTATGTGTTTACTTTTTTACATTTACCTAATCATATTTAAAAATTACTTTGATAGCTAACTGATAGTGTTCACCAACAACTATTTTGTTGTTGTGCTAGTCTTACATTACTTTTTAAAGTTGTTGTATATTATATCGTTAAAAAAATTTAAAATAGAAAAAGAAGCTTTGTTTGCGAAAATTATTCGTGGTTTAAAATAGAAAAGAAGCTTTGCTTATGAAAATTATTCTTTTACAGTGGACTTTTTGGAGTCGTTGTTTATTACAATGTATAATATCATTAAAAAGTTTTAAAATTAAAAAAGAAGCTTTCTTTTGGGAAATTATTCTTTGCTAGTAGACTTTTTTAACATTATGTAACTTTGTATTTAAAATGTGTTTTTTAAATGATTTTTTAGTCTATGTTACGACAATTTACAACATCATTTTAGAAAAAGAGTAGAGTTGGTCGTTTTGTTGTGATTTTGTTAAACCATGGATTATATCAATCACACAAGTTAAGAAAAAAACAGAATACACTAGTTACGACAATTTACAACATCATTTTAGAAAAAGAGTAGAGTTGGTCGTTTTGTTGTGATTTTGTTAAACCATGGATTATATCAATCACACAAGTTAAGAAAAAAACAGAATACACTAGTTAAAAAAATTCAAGATACAATGAGGATAATTACATAAGTTTAAAAAAATAGGATACAAGAATTAAAAAACAGGATAAAGTGAAAATAATTATAAGTTATAGACAAATACATGTTCAATAATTACGGAAGTGAAAAACAATATCATTGACAAATATCCATATATATTATAACGTCCTCATTTATCAACCCCACTCTCCAACAACGTTACTACGCGGAAACATATATATATATATATATATATATATATATATATATATATATATAATCAAATTAAATCTTTTAACCAAACAATACAGAGCAATCATAGGATTACTACTAACATTTAGAAATAATGAAATTAACAGTAAATATCATTGTAACAGAATACATGATAATATTACAAGCATTATAGACATGCAATTTAGTTGAAATTAAAATACATAATGATACTTATCTTAGAAACTGTAGTAACTCCACCAACTAGTGCAAACCTTCCAAGAACTTCCCAGCCTTAGACCACGCTTCTCATCATGCTCAGCAGTGGGTCACCTCCGAGCTGGGATTAAGCTCCACCCAAGGCAAGGGAATCCTAGACTAGGCTGAGGTAATAAGAAAATTGCAGAGAGCAACCGGAAGGATTCTCTCCAGGAGCCTTCTTATGCCCACTACTCACGGACTCTTATTCTCCACATGCATGTTCCACCCCGGAGTATACACCTTCACAAGTATAGTCCATCGATACTTCACCTCCCTCTCTGGGTCTTGGCAATAGGCTGAATCAGGAATTCTCAGAGCTCCGTAACTGGTGCTGATTTTCTGAATAATTACATTGGTGAAAAACAATTCTATTGAAACATCATGCATAGATATATAAATTATTGAAAAAAAATATGTAAATGATGAATGATATAGATTATTGAAACAAAATATGTAAAAAATGAATTAGCATATACATTATGGAAGCAAAATATGGAAACACTAAATATATGTATGTGTAAGTTTGATTGAAGAAAAAATTATGTCTATGAATTTAATCGAGGGAAAATTCTCTTATAATTACTTCACTCCTTTACTCCAGCTAGTGCACAATGTGTAATTACTTCACTCCTTTACTCCAACTAGTGCACAATGTGTACGGTGATGCCCATCAGAGAAATCAAAACCCAGGAGCTAAAGGCTATGATCGTTGCGTTGAGCCAGCTTAATTTGAGTTCTGAGTTTTTTTATTGAATTGAACATAACCATGGTTGTATTTACATAAACTTGTGTTAATATAGAATGATCTGTTTTCTAGAGACCTTTCAAGGTTCACCAAAATTTCTTGCAGATTGTTAAATGCATGACCACAAAAAAAATGTGAGGTATTCATGCATTGTGAAGGAGGAAGGAGGAGAAAGGTTCAATGTTTGATAAGGGAAAGATGGAGTTAGATCACTCTGCTAGCATTATTGTTGCAATGAAAAGGACTGGAAAAGAGGTATTATAGCCATCCTCTAACAAATAACCTCGGCATAAATTTAATCAAGAGTAACGAGTGAATGCATTATGTGTCATTTAAACAACATATTCTATCATTGTTAGTCCTAGATACCATCTTCATCTCGATCTACAAGTTTATATATACATTTAACATTAAATCTCAACTTGTAAAATCAATCATTGTTAGTCCTAAATACCATCTTCATCTCGATCTACAAGTTTATATATGCATTTAACATTAAATCTCATTTATTTCCCTAATCCACTCTTCTTTCACTATATTTGTGCCACTAAGATCTTTGACCTAGACTCGTCATTTATTTCCCTAATCCACTCTTCTTTCACTATATTTGTGCCACTAAGATCTTTGACCTAGACTCGTGGCATGCTACCACTCCTATTGTTTCTCTTCTTTATCCTTCTTTTAGGCCTTTTAGTAATCATTCTCTTCTCCCACATGATCCTTTAGACTGTTCAACTGTTTTTTTAGAGTCTGCCTTCTTTGTCACTTCCCAATTCGATTACCTCTCTCCTATGTGTAGGTGGATTAGGCCTTTGCCTTTACTACCTATGCTGGCAGATCAACAGAACTTGTAAAATCAATGTATTAAATAAGTCATATATACCATTAAATCACCAAAAATTGTTGCATATTGTTAAATGCATGACCCAAATTTTTTTTTTTAAATGTCCACCTGTTGCTACCCTCGCTCACCCTAGGTTGAGCCTGTGGGAACCTTAGTACATTACTGAACTAAAGCCACAATCGTCCCAAATTAATTGGGCATATACATTAACATCTATGTAAGGCCTACAGAGTATTATAATCCTCGGATCCTGGCAAGTTAGAATATCATAAAGTGGTCGTACGCTCGCTCATATTCTATGCCCGCCAACCATGCCACCTTCACACCATTAAAAAATAAAAACGTCTGCCGAATCTGCCATCTTTGGAAATGACGTGTGAGAATATCACAAACTGGTCGTATGCCCGCTCGTATTATATGTCCCCCGTCCATGCAGCGCTTCACACCATTAAAAAAAAACATCTACCCAATATGTCATATGTGGCAGTGAGGGGTGACAATATAACAAAGTGGCAGTATGTCCGCTCGTATTCTATGCCCATCGGTGCTTCACACCATTAAAAAACAAAAATTTCTACCTAATATTCCATCCATGGCAATGAGCCTTACGGTAGTGCCTTGTAATTATTCAAAATTGTCAATTAAGATTTTGTATATATATTAATATTTGTGAATCATTTAAATATGATAATTTTTTAATAAGATTAAATAAATGTGAAAAAGTAAATAAGTTAAATGCATTCACAAATGTAAATTGATTTGGGAGGACCGAAAAGAATATGTAAACATCTTCAATTGGAATTGGTAGCCATAAAATTAAAATTTAAAATTAAAAGATCATTAATTATGCTCATTTCCAATAATAAATTAAAACATATTTTATCTTACAATTGTTATATATAGATGTTACTTATCTTATTCATACCAAATATTATAAGTTCAATATATATTTTTCAAAAGAAATCAAATAAAAATGATTTAACAATTATTCTTCTTAACTATCTAAACTAAATTCAATTGATTTTTAAAATTATATATATATATATATATACAATAAAAATTAATATTTTTTTAAATATATTTAACGAACCATATAAAATAAATTTATAAAACAATTTTCCCAAAATTTAAAAATAAATATATCAAAAGAATTCATGCCACCCCAACTCACTTATAATCATTTAATGAAATTTACAAGCAAATAAAAAGAATGAAAATTAAATGTCACGTATTAAATATTAATAATACAATTTGAAATAAAATTAAAATATTAAATATTCGTAATAAAATGTTAAAAAATATATAAATAAGAAATAATTTTGAAATTTGAAATTTTTATTACCAAATATTAATATATATTCCTAACTCATTCCTATTCGTTTATAAACTATATTCATATATTTTCCTTAGGCAATCCTATTCTTTTATAAACTATCTTCATTTAACCATTCTTATATTTATAAGAATATTCATAACATATAAACTCATAAAAACTATTTAATTTTTATAAATGATTTAAGGAATAAAAAATTATTTATTAAAATATTAAAAAATATTTATTTGTTTATATTATATAAGTGATTTAAAAACTAAAAGAAAAAGACAATAAAAATAAAGTGTTTTAAACGTTATCTACATACAAAGTGTTTTGTATATATGATCATGACTTTGTTATAATATTATAAAAATAAAAAAAATATATTTTGTTAATTACTAAGATATTAGAGTCCTAGTAGTTGTAATTTTTTTTTATAAGAATGGGTGGATTTATATTAATATGAAAAAAAAGGCATGGCCAAAGCATAACGAGTCTTCAAAATTACATAGTTCTAGCTTTCGGTAGAGTTTCTTTCAACTTATTATTTTTCTCCCATCTATCTTTATCTAATTCTTATTACTATTGCTAAGTTTAACTACATAGATTCGACAACAAACTTATTACATACTAGGAATTAAAACATACACTAGTTATGATTCACTTTTTTGTTGATTCAGGAGCATTTTTCGATTGTTCTTGTTCCTCCTTGACTTCCACTGGCGCATTCAGGTCTGGTAGAATTCCCACTTTTGTTGCCTCTCCTTCTGATGGCCCTGCAACCGAGTTTGAATTACGAGAATCATCATTTCTCTGTGTTGTCTGTTTTTGAAGAGAAACAAGTTGGCGACACAAGAAATCTACTTCATCCTAAAGTTGACCGATGAGAACATGATGTTGACTAAGAGTATCAAGTGTAAATGTTGTTGTAGAACTAAGGGAATTAACTCTGAGAGTCAATCTTTTCCTTTCCTCATTGCTAGCCTCCAATTCCTCATCCACATTGTCTTTCCACTCCCTGTTGTCCATACTTGCTTCCTTGTCCAGAAGAATTCATGAAGAACGAACTTGAGTACTCAGAATTGGGTATTCCAAAAGCTTGAGAAACCTCTCTCAAGATTATGCAGATTTTATGTCAAAGCCTAGCTTTCCTTCTTTAGTGGCATGCACCAAATTAAGTCCACCAATTACAGAATCCAAAGTTGTTGAAAATTCTCGGGTTTTCTCAGTTGTCCTGGACTTATTAAGGGACAAGTGACCCAGACGCTTCCAACACAGAATCCAGATCCAAATTTTATAAAAGTCATGGAAAACCTTATTCCCAATTTCATTTTCAATTATTCTCAAACACATACCTTATTACTCATACCTAAGATAACCTTCACAAGTTGTCCATGCATCTCCCAGGTACCGTTAACGAAATCCTCCTTCATTTGGTTGAAGATACGTACTTTTCCATCCTCGCCACATTCCACTATGATGATCATACCTCTCCCCGATGCCAGAGCCATCATAACTAGTGTATTCGCAGACTTCCCCCGTACAAAATCCATCCTATGAATGATCTCACCATGTGCTAACTAATAGCATTTCAGATTTGGAATGATTGTTCCCGGGCTTCTGAAGGAGATAGACGATATAAAAATTGTTCATGTCCCTTCCACGCATTGAGGAGGACGTACCATGTGTCTGAACCAGTTTTGACACTTGGTCATTTCAAATTTTATGGAGGGGGAACCACCAGCACCGTGCCATTCACCCCCATATGAATATGAGATAGTCTGATAGCTTTATTTGCTAAGGAATCTGCAACCGTGTTATGGTGATAGAGGATGTGAAAAAAATGTGCCTAAAGTCCTTGCAAATATTTTCTAATGCGGTCCACAAGATTGCCTAGACTTGTTTATTTTGGTGAGGAGGCCTTGATAAAATAGAAAATTTTGTTTTTAGAATCACCAACTATATTAAGCTCAGTGATTTTTCTTTTCTTTTCCAATTGTATGCCCATATACATAGTGTATGTTTCTTCTTTGTTATTGGTAGTGGCTCCTGGATTCCAAGAATACTCCATTAATTGATTTCCTCTAGGGTCAAAGAGCACCCCTCCCGCACCTACCTCATCGAGGTTGCCTTTATAAGATCCATCAAAACATAAGGTATAACTGGATTGAGAAGAGAGACAAGCTTGTAAATCTAAAGAGGGATAATGAAGTTGCTAGTCTGATCCGGGATTGCGGTTGTCCCTTATTGTGCATAGCACATTAATCCTAGCCATCTATATTTCTTCATCTTGGCTTAGAATATGTGGTACCACCATTCTTATTCTTTTTGAATTGAAGAATTATGCTAACTTCCCATGGGCATGAGAAGCAACAACTCCACGATTTATATTTTGATCTTTAAAAATAATTCTATTTCTGGCTAACCAGATTTTCCAACAAACATATTCGGGTGTTTCCTTCCATACTCTTTGAAAAAGCATTTTTCCAGAGAAGGATCCCCGATAGTGATTTCTCCATTTGTCAAGAATATTTTTGCAAGAGGACGACCATTGGATTTTAGACCATAATTATGCAAATACTGATTTCCAAACCTGCTTTGCAAAATGACACTTTAGAAATAAATGATAGGATGTTTCTTCACTCTTTTTACAAAGGGTGCAACGAGAGGGGCCTTTTTTCCCTCTTATATCCAAAATTTCTCGTG
>JASDQU010253646.1:0-16134 GCA_032191745.1 Picea mariana
CCTTGGGGACACTACAAATATGGTATGCCAAAGTGCACCCAGACTTGTTCAAATAACTTGTTTGTTTCTTATTATATGATAATCATATTTTTAAAAGGAATGAGAATGAAAATCTTATTGACCCTGTCAACTACCACAAATAAATAGTCATGTCCCTTCTGTGTGGTTGATAAACCTCCCACAAAATCCATGGAAATGCTTTCCCAAGGTCGAGTGGGTACAATTAAGGGATGTTATAGACCTTGCTTCTTGTTACTAGACTTGTTGGTACAATAAATTATGTTCCTCTAATATACCATATTGCATCTTCTTACATTATGGGTCAGTACACATACCTCTATAAATTGGCAATTGTCTTCCCAACACCAAAATGCCATGCAACCTTGGAGGTGTGAGACTCTTTGCTAAGCTGTAATCTTTCACCTTTAGGAACACAAAGCTTATTGAGATTGTAAACTAATCCATTCTGGAAATGATAATCATTCTTTTTGTCACATTATTCTATATGAATTTAGTTATGTATCTACTGAAAAACCTCTTTGAAGTCCTCATTTTTTGTATACCTCTATGTATGCATCATGCGTAAAAAGCTCCATGTGCATCAGATTTCCCAAATTTGTAATATTGGACGTGGGTGGCCTTGAAATCATGTCTTCCAACTTGTTTTTGATACCCTTATTATACTTGATGACTAGATGAAATTATTGTAAGAACCCTATCCATTTGTATTGTCTGGTTTGTTGTAACTTACTACGGGCATGCAAATACTGAAGAAGTTGGTGATAGACAAGGTGGGACCTATTAAGACCTAAATCATTTCACATTACCCCTTAATTGGGGAATATTACATTAGTATTTTTATTTTATTTATGTTGGCTTGGGTCCATTATTTGTAATTGTACCTCCTAGTCTCCTATATAAACCAATGAAACCTTTTCATTTGGAATCATCTTTCATTTGTGAATTCATAAGACATATAAGGAAGTTTCCACCTCAAAGAGGCTTATTATCTGAATTTATCTCTTTTTCAAGGCGTTGAGTACTTATTTTAAGGTTTTTATGCTATTTTGATATTTGGTTCTTAACATTTGGTATTAGAGCTAGACAATGCTTGAGATTGGCTTCTTCAAAACCAGTCATCTTGGAATTTTCACTACAAAACATTTTCTGGAAGGTTTAGGGATATAAACTTTCTATGGTGTAGAGGAGACATATAGAGCTAACGGATGTCGAAATTTCGAATCTTGTTTTATTATATTTTTGGAGATACATTATGTTCAAGTTAGGGTTTTTTACTAGTCCTTAAACTAGTATGAAATGAGACTTCTTGGAATTTTTGCTCCCAATTATTTTTGGCTTGGTTTTAGGTTCCAAAATTTTTATATTACGAATTATGAATAGTGAAGTATCTTGTGTACAAATTTCATCCATTGATTTGTTGTACTCTAAAAGTTATTCTCTAAGGAAATTAGGGTGTTTGGTTGGTCTAGATTTCAGTCTAAAACAAGTTTTCTTGGGGAAAATGTTATATATGAAGCTACATAACTCCAAATTGAGTGAGACATATTCCATTGATTAGTGTACGAACATAATTTTTTTGGTGAAAATTTCAAGTTCTGAAGTGAAGACAATGACACGTGGTAGGTTGTACAAGTTCACTCTCCTCAAAGGAAAAACAAATCAACACATCTTGGGAAAGTTATCATAAAATTATATTGGAGAATCCAATATTGGTCTAACCTATGGGGTTGGAAAGAAGACACATTAGGATACCTCAGGCCAAAATTTTAGACTCGGAAGGGATGAAGTTGTAGAGATATAGTAGAAGAGAGATCGACTAGTAGAACAATCTCCAAATCAAGATTTTAAAAGGTACGTTTTTTGTTTTTTCAAAATTTTCATATCTTTTGACTAGAAGATCCAATTGGAGTGATTCCAAAAAGTGGAATAAATTGGGATAAAAGGAGTATAAAATAAATTGGGATAATCTTGTGGATTTTTAGGTAGAAACATATTCCAACATCTCTAAATGTAGGATTTGTCATTACTTTTCAATGCTACAACCAAGGGAGAGTATGGTTCTTCCACATACCTAGAGTATACCATAAGGACCCTTTCTAGAAATTTTGTTTTAGAAAAAAATTCTACGGATTTGAGATCCCATGTACCTAGCATATATCGGGAAATCCCCTAGAATCTTGATATCAACCGATTAAACCACTTGGTTTTCTTGTTTCTATAGTACACTAAGAACAACACTCAGGGAGATCACTCTCTGGTACTTGGGTAGTCAGATAGTATGGATAAGGGCATGGTCAAGCCTCCTTAGTTAGTGCTCTAAGATATTGGGTCAAGTACTATTTTTCAACCCCGCATGTATATCAAAGAGCTATATCACCTGACACTCCCTTGACTGTGAGGACCTCTACCTAAGAAAATTAGGAATTCCTACTTTTTAGTGATACTTGGCCAACATGCCACCAAAAAACTAAAATTCTACACCAAATAATCCCTCAGATAGTCCTACTTGAATTCTTGATGAATGTGAAGAAATGTGCAAGGACATAGATGATTTACAAAATATGAACTACAAAGGATGACGGATTAAACTGAATCTAAGCTAGAAGTGATGATGGATACTAAGATGGATGGCTTAAAAGGGGAGATCGTGGAAGGGTTGAAAAATTTTCTAATAGAGAGGCCACCTGAAAGTGACAATGTATCCCATGAAATTCATGATGAGGACACAAGGAAGATTAATCAAGAATAGAGAATCTCGAGCTTTGGGTTGAAGACCAACCACTTTCCTAAGATCAATATGAACAACTTTGATGGCAAGGATCCAATCACATGGATACTCCAGATGGAGCAGTTCTTTGATCTACATGATGTGCCACACACACAAAAGGTATGAATTGTGTCCTTATATTTAGAACCTAATAAGTTTTTTTGGTATCGATGGCTTTGTTCTCGCAAATCACTTATCACTTGGAAAATTTTATTGGAAGAAATGATAACACACTATGAGGATACAAGGATAAGTACCTTCTTCAACCAATTGATAAATCTCAAGCAAAAGGGTTCAGTTGCGAAGCACATTGAGAACTTCCAAAGATTGAATATAAAAGTAACAAATACTCCATATGAGAACCTAATTGATTTCTTCATAGGAACTTTAAGGGATAACATTCAACATGGGGTTCAGCTTTGGGAACCCAAATAATTGGAGAATGTGTTCATGGTGGCGAGAAATGTTGAAAGTAAAAATATGGCTATGGCTACTAGAAGGACCACCCCTAACATCTATTGATATAATAATGTTCCTTATTCCAAACCACCTCAACAATTGGAGGAAAGAAAAGAAAAATATTTACGATTTAATGATGACAACAAGTATAGCAAGGGACATGAGTGTGGTGAGAATAAATTGTTCTACATAGACTGTGAAGAGGACGAAGAACAAGAACGAGAACAAGAAGCATCTTAGGATGAATATGTAGAAGAGATTTATTATGAAGAGATGAATCCCACCATATCATGTCATGCATTGGATGCAATTATCACTCCTCAAACCCTCAAGATTGAAGGATATATAAAAAATAAAAAGGTAATAGTCATAATTTATTCTATTATGTACTCATAATTTCATTCACTGTAAATTAGTTGAAGCTCTCAATTTCTTCATATATCCAATGGCAAATTTTCAAGTAATGATTGCAAATAGAGAAACTATCAATTGCTTAGGAAAATGACATAATATCAATATTACTATGGGGGAATATGTAATGAATAGTCCAATGATTGATATACCCATGGGTGGTGTTGATGTCGTACTAGGGGTCCAATGGTTACAATCATTGGGAACAATGGCTTTTAATTTTCAAGAAATTTTCATTGGAAGGAAAGGAAATTGAGTTAAGGGGTATCACAGAGAAACCTAGTAAGGTGGTAAGCTCTAATGGCATGAAAAAATTATTGAAAAAGAGGCATTAGGGTGTAATTATACAACTATGTTAATTAGATGTTCAAACATCTAAGCCATCTATTCCCCTAGATATCCAAAGAAACATTGATAAGCATTCCAAAGTATTTGAATATATTCCCAGAGGTATTCCACCCAATCACGATCATGATCATGATATTCACTTAATTCCTGGGAATGTTCCTCCTAACATCATCCCTTACAGATACCCTTATGCCCATAAGAGTGAAATTGAGTGTACGGTTGAAGAAATGTTAGAGGCTAGAATTATTAGACCTAGACAATGTTCTTACTTTGCACGAGTGGTAGTGGTACTCAAGAAAGAGGGGTCATGGTGTATGTGTTCAAATTATAGAGAGCTCAAAAAGATCACCATTAAAGATAATTTTCCCATTCCCATCATTGATGAATTGTTAGATGAACTACATGGATAAATATACTTCACAAATTTGGATCTTCGTTCAGGGTACTAATAGATTAGAGTGAAGGAAGAAGATATCAAAAAAACAACATTTAGAACTCATGAAGGCTATTATGAATTTTTGGTCATGCATTTTGGCCTTACAAATTCACCTTCCACATTCCAAGGGCTGATGAATTCCATTTTCAATTCCTTCCTTCAAAAATTTGTGTTATTATTTTTTGATGATATAATAATCTATAGAAAGTCTTGGGAAGATCATATTTGACATGTTGATAGGGTGATACAACTACTAAAGGAGAAACAACTATATTCTAAACCATCCAAATGTTGCTTTGGGGTGAAGGAGGTAGAGTATTTGGGTCATATTGTATCTCATGAAGGTGTCAAGGTAGACATTAACAAGATTAAAGCTAGGATGGACTGGATGACTCCCAAAACATTGAATAATCTTAGAGGATATTTGGGTTTCACAGGTTTTTACCAAAAGATTGTTCAGAACTATGGAAGAATAGCAGTGCCTTTAATTGCATTAACTAAGAATGATGAATTTTCATGGACTCTAGAGGAAACTAAATATTTTGAACAAATTAAAGAGGCAATGTGAAAATATCTTGTCTTGACCACACCAGACTTCATGAAACCCTTTATTATGGGATGCCTCGGGAAATGACATTGGTGTTTTTGTAATGCAAGAAGGAAGGCCACTTTCTTTTGAAAGCTGACCACTCAAGGGAAAGACTTACACAAACCCATTTATGAGAAGGAAATGATGGAAATACTAAATGCATTAAAGAAATGACACCCTTACTGAATAGGTAGGAACTTCAAGGTCAAAACAAATCATGAAAGTCTTAAATACTTCTTGGAACAAAGACTATCTTCAGAAGAGAAACAAAAGGGGGTGACCAAGATGTTTGTTTATGACTTTGAAATCATCTATAGAAAAGGGAAGAAAAATGTTCTGGAAGATGCACTCTCAAGAAAGGATGAATACGTTGAGGCATTTCTCTATTCTCTCTCTATCATCCAACCTGATTGGATAACAAAAGTAAGGGATGAATGGAAGAATGATGAAGAAGTGTGAACTCTCATTCAAAGGTTGCAACAAGATTCTAGTGCATCTAATACATTTACATGGAAAAATGATTCACTATGGTACAAATATCACTTATATTTATGTAATAACTCCTAACTCAAACAAAAGGAACTTTTGGAATCACACACCTCTTCGGTAAGAGGGCACTAGGGATTTTTGAAAACCTATCACAGGGTCAAAAGGGAATTCTTTTGGGATGGTCATAAAACTGATGTTCAAATGTTTGTGGCATAATTTTTGGGTTTCCAACAAAATAAGGTGGAACACAATTAAGATCTCAGGTCTTTTACAACCATTGGCCATTCCAAGTCAATGTTGGAAGGAGGTTTCCATGGATTTCATCATAGGGTTACCGAAGTCTGAAGGAAAGAGTGTCATCATGGCGATTGTTGATAGACTTACCAAGTATGCACAGTTTTCTGCACTCTCTAATCCTTTCAAATCCAATACAATTGCTACTGCATTCATCAAGACATTTCAAAAGCTACATGTAACCCCAAAGATTATTGTATGTGACAAAGATCCCATCTTCACTGGACATTTTTGGAAATAATTATTTTCTTGTTTGGGCACTCAATTGGCTCATAGATCATATTATCATCATCAATCTAATGGACAAACTGAGATAGTGAAAAAAAATCTAGAAGGCTACCATCATTGCTTTGTCTCTGGTAAGCAAAAACAATGGTTCAAGTGGTTACCCTTGGCATAATAGTGGTATAACACTTCATTTCATAATGCAACAAAAATGACACCATTTATGGCGGTTTATGGATATCAACCACCATCCATCACTTATTCTCTAAAAGAAAACTATAAGGTTCAAGCAGTGGAAGATCACATCGAACATCAACAACAAGTTCTCCAACTCTTAAAGGACAAAATGACCATGGCACATAATAGCATGAAACAACAAGAAGACCAACATCGTAGTGAAAGAAGTTTTGAAGTAGGGGATTGGGTATTTGAAGAATACAAACATACAAATAGATGTCCCTCAAGCAAGCTAAGAAGGATAATAAATTATCAATGATGTACTAAGGCCCTTATAAGGTGTTGCAAAAGATTAGTACTATGGAATACAAATTGGAGTTGCATGCATCTTCACGAGTACACCTAGTTTTCTATGTTTCATTCTTAAAGAAGGTTACAAGTGACAAGATCCCAGTTCAAACTGTATTTCCATAACTTTACGAAGAAGGAAAAATTGTATTGGATCTTGAAGCTATCACTAACACAAGAATTCGCTAGTTGAGGAATAGATCAATTTCAAAGTATCTCATTAAGTGGAAGAAACTACATGCTGAAGATTCCATGTGGGAAGATGAGTCTTTTATACAGAAGCTTCCATAACTACTCAATCATTGAGAACAAAACTTGTCTGAAGGTGAGGAGCATGTTAAGCCCTAAATCCTAGCACATTACCCCTTAATTGGGGTATATTACATTAGTATTGTTATTTTATTTATGCAGGCTTGGGTCCATTAGTTGTAATTGTACCTCCTAGTCTCCTACATATACCAAAGAGACCTTTTCATTTGGTATCATCTTGTATTTTTGAATTCATATAATGTATAAGGAGGTTTCCCCCTCAAAGAGGCTTATTATATGAATTTCTCTCTTTGTCAAGGCGTTGAGTACTTATTCTGAGGTTTTTATGCTATTTTGATATTTGGTTCTTAACATGACCCTTTTCCCATTTTTAGTCATATATCTTCCAAGTGGATGACCAGGCATGGTGGGGTGCAAAAGTTAAGGTAAAATTAAAAAAGGAAAGGTAAGAAAGAAGGAAAGAAGAAAGATAAAAGAGAAGGAGGAAGGTGTCAAAGGTTGATTGGGCATGGTCAGTATGGCCAATGGGATGACATAGCATTACATCAAGGTGCCATGTGGACCTAGAACGCCAAATAAGTATCCATTTCAACATAAACTAGTCGCTTTTCCTAGAATATTAGTGTTTTTGCACGTCAAAATCTTGCAGGGCATTTTTGAGGGCCTAAACAATGTTTTTAGGAGTTCCAATTTTGGAGACTGTAAGTGTTCATAAGATCATATGGGAAATTTAAAATGGAAATAGTGAAAGGTAAAATTTCTGTAACAATTTACTTTTGGAGAGCATAACTCTTTGCTAAGAATTTAGTTTGCGGAACATGAGAAGTCTATGGAAATATCATGAACCATAGGACACAACCATGTAGCCATATTGGTAATCTAGGTACCTAAACATGTACAGGATGAGAGAGAATATTCATGTAGCATTCAATGCTAAAAGGGGAAAATCGTCAAAACTTTAGCAAGCTATAACTAGCATCCTGGATGAAGGATGAGGGTGAAACTTGGTAAGATTGTTCGAAATATAGCCATGAATAAAACCAATTGGGATTTTGTTAAAATTCCAAAGGTGTTGATGTTTGGAATTAAGTACACTAGATGAAAGGTGCATAAAGGGGGAAATGGGTAATATTCAGATGATTATAACTTATTGCTCATAAATCAAAATATGACAAGTAAATACTCATTGGAAAGGTATTTTATAGAAGAATCCAAACATACACCTAAAAATATGAGTTGGGTAGTAGTTCACAAGTAATCAAAAAGAAGAATTAGGATGCACTTAAAGCACACTTAAAGGAAATAATTGTGCATAATTTTATAGATTTGTTAAATTATTTTGGCTATAAAATATTATTGCATGCACATTTTCCAAAATTAAGGGAACAAATAAAATAGAGAAGAATCATCGGAGAGAGACTATAGACATGGAAGATGCATAGAAAACTTACATCCATGAGGAATAATTTAGGTAGTGTAATTTCCCTAATCTAAACCCTTTGTAGTTGTACATATAGGATGGTGAGCCATTGGTACTAATTTTTGGTGATTTGTCCACCTGATTAGTGCACGAATAATTTTAATCAAAGACAAGGTGGGAACATTCCATAGTGTTGTATTCTTGGGTAAGTATTTGTTGGATTGTTGAGAGGGGGGGTGAATCAATAATGAGCAATTTATACCACTTACTAATCCTTTTTAACCACACTGTATATTAATTTAACTTATTCAACAATGTTAACCAGTTCATAATCAATTGTTATTGCATCATATAACATTAGCATCCACCAATGCATAGTAAACAATAATAGACACATCCACACAATCCACAGTACACCATTATTTTACGTGGAAACCCAATGCAGGAGAAAACCAAGGAATGCATTTCTTATATTTCTGTAAGAATTACATTAAAAGATGAACCAAATTCCAATTATCCAGCTCCAACTGGAAGGAGGCTCCAACCCTTTAGTTTCTCAAGCTACAACCTAAGGGAAGATCCAACTCCCCAATTATTTGGATACACCCAGAAGGAGGCTACAATCCCCTATGTTCTCCAACTACAAATAGAACGTGGATACAACCACCTAGTTCTCAAGATCCAACTTGAAGGAAACTCAGATTCCCTAATTCTCTGACACCAACCAGAAGGAGGATACAAACCCGTTTCCTTTCCTCGTCCAACTGCCTTGAAATATAATTGTCAAATGTAGAAAACCTATCACTTAATCAAACACTACCATTGTCAACCCACCACTATAAATTTGTACCAACAACCGATAACAACTTGTACCAATCAACCTGCACCAAAAAACTTGTAATAACCTATACCAATAATGTGTAACAACATGTACCAACACAAGTGCATCATCTATGCACACCACAACATTTTTCTTCTTGTAGTTGTGGATCTATTACTAATATTTTTATGTATCCTTGATTATGTTGTAACGATTTTGTTTCTATGATTCGGTCGTTGTGGTTTTTCTACTGTGACATTTTTGTCGTGGTTATGTTGTCGTAATTCTTTTTCCACAAGTTTTCTACCAAGATTATGTTTCCATGATTGTTTTGGCGCAATTCTGCAACTGTGATTTTTCTGGCGCAATAGTTTTTTCGCAAATTTGATCTATCATTAATACCTGCCAAATAACCTTTCAAAAATGGATATTCAATTTTATTCCAAGAAATAGGTGCTAATATGAGACCCTTTCTCTCTTATTTATACTCTACAAGTAGCTTCCTCAAGGGGTTATCTTCTAACTCACTTTACCCAACTTCCTTCTTTTAGGGCTAACCCACTTCTAACCACTAGTCCACTTACACTTTATCCACAAATGGTAAGTTCTCCATTTTTATTTGCAATTAACTTTATTGTTTAATTAATTTATTTTGCAACCACTTTGACTTGTCCATAAATAGTAAACTCACCACTTCTTGTTGCAACCATTTTATTATTTAAATAATTTTCTTTTTGCAACCACTTTACCATAGTTAACAAACTCATAACTTTAATTATTTTCTTAATGAAACAACTTTACCCATGATTAACTCCTAGTTACCATCAATTTGACTAATACACTTCTTCTAGGAGATTATAGAATAATTGACTTCTTTGACCTCCTAGGGGCTTCTAGATAACTCATGAGAGCTCTCCAACTTCATATGGTCATAACTCTCTAACCACAAGGAGTTATGTGATGTTCCACATATCACTGGAAATGACACGACATGTACTATCCATCGAGAATAGTCTCACCTAAAAATTCATTGTTATTCAATAAATTATTCCTCAACCAACCTTGGGTTCCTTACCCATACCTTTGGAGCTACCATAATGTGCTACCATACATACTCAAGGGTTGACATCAATATCTAAGGGTTGACATCAATATACAATATCACTCTCCAAGGGTTGAAATGAATGAAAACCAACAACCTAGACTGATTTTCCATCAATCTAAACCAATTTTCGAACAATGTACCCCTTTGGAATTGATGGAAACACCAACATTGATGGAAACACTTAGTCATGATAAAATTCATGCTCATACTCCTCATCAATGTTTCTATCTCTCCCCATTTTACATCAATGGAAAAGGGTATCTCTCCTTGGGGCTTCTCCCCTTTGACTAAACTCTTCTTCGGGTTGCTGCCCATGTCTCCATTGTGTTTTGGGTTGCTTCCCTTATCTAAATTACTTTGATATTTCTTTGTGTTTCTAAGCCTATGATTAATCTCTCCCTCTTTGGAAAAGGGTATCACTCTGATGCAGTAATGAATTCATGATGCTCATGCTCCCCCTATGACCATCTCTCATCCTAGAATCATACTTATGTGCTCTCTCCAAAAATCTAACTCTTTCTCCATGCATCTGATGAATCTCTCTCTTGACTTATCTATAATATGTCATGTAGATGACATGTAGGGATTCCCATACCTACTTCCTTTTGGAGTTTTCTTCCATTGGTGCTTCCTTGTGTAATCAAATGACATATATGAAAATCATTAAAGAATAAGAATTCAAATGTTCCTCTATCATTATCATCCATTATGATAATGATCCTTTATCTTGGAATGAATTTCCGAACCAATTTGTGAACCAATATCTAAATCACTTTATGAATCCATTGTCACATATATGTCCAAACCTGCCAAGTGTTCCTGCTAATCCATATCTATCCATACTTTCCATGAATCTTCTACACAATTGTTCATAATGTTGACCCATATGTCACTATACTATCATGAAGTATTCACCACTACAACTGATCAATCAGTCATATTGTACTTCTGTTGACTAACTACTCTGAATTTGTCTACTTGAACTCCGCAACCTGCTCGAAAGATGGTTCTCTAAACTCTCTCAACTATTGCATAGACTCTCCCCCTATCTAATATTCATATTACTTGAAATTATCCAAGCCATTTGGATCAGAAAAATACCTTTCCAATGTATTCATCATCCTTGTTGGTAGACTCAACATCTCTCTAAACTCTAACTTCTTTTTTTATATTTTTGGATTCATCTTGCACCACAATTCTTGAAAGTACAATTTCTCGAACCTGTTCTTGGTTCATATGTTCTTTTCTTTCTCATACTACTCCAAATCCTACGATCTCTGGGAACTTTTCTTTATTATGATCTTTCTCTGCTTCGGATTTTGAAAATGTCATTCTTGAAACCCGCTCTTCTTTTGCTTGCTTTCCTTGTCTTTCTTGAACTATGGAAAGTCTTGTAATTTATGGAGTTTGTTCTTCTTTCACTTGATTTTCTCAAACTACTGTATGTCTTGGAGTTTCTGGGACCTGTTTTCTATTCACTTTCTTTTCTTCTTGTTCTTTCCTTTTCTAAATATTCATGTATCTAATATTTCTTTCTTTCTTCATGTATGGCACTATTATGCTTCTACAATTTTTGGATATATGGCCATAGTTGTGGCATTTTTAGCATTCAATATTATGTGGGGACACATAAGCATTTCGTTCTTGAACATTTATTTCATAAGCCTTGCAATATGCAACCTTATCTCCAAAGTTAGTACAATAAAAATAATGACCATAAAATAAATTTACATACCTGGAAGTGAATGATCTTCTTTGTGGTGTAATCCTTCTGAATTCCTACCTTGATTGATCATGATCATGTTTGAGGCTTCTTTGTGGCTTGCACTCTTCCTTCTTCATAGAACCTTTAATGACTTCTACATAATTTCTTCTCTTTTATTAATTCTTCCTTTCTGGCAACCTAGAATGCTTCTCTTCATTCTCTATTGTTGATGTGGATGTTTCTGTATCTTCAATGTTCTTGTTGAGCTTGACGAATTTGAATATTAGTGTGACAACTTCTTCTTCAATCTTGTCAACCTATTATTTTTTCTTCATTATTTGAGACTTCATGAATTCTTCTATTCTCTTTGCTTCTTCAATTTGGATTTTCAATCAGGGATGAATTTAGGGGCTAAATTTCACTCATGGGCTAATTTTCCATGTTGTTTCCAAAAATAATATTCACTATTTTAATAATGATTCGCCCAAATTCTATAGGATTAAATTTTTTTACGTTAAATATCACCAAAAATTTATAATAACTATATAAAATCCTTACAAATTTGAATATTTTTACAAAAATGTTGCCAATCATTTATAGTTGGCATATGAAGGATTAGTAAGATTCACAATGTTTTCTACATTTTAAAATAAATTTCCATCCTTAAAATCATCCATGTTTTCATTGTTTTTATTTCTTCTTCAAGTCATCTTTCTTCTTGACCAAACTCTTCCTCAAGTTGGTTTAAGTCATTGGTTCTTTCCTTCAGATGATCTATCAATATATTTTCTCTCTTTTATGTTTCTTAATTTTGTGCTGCTATCTTGACTTCTAAACACCACTTTTGATATTCTAGAGTTTCTTCAATTTTTTTGGCCTTTTCTAGCTACGATTTTAAATTCTTGATGACATGTTGAGCTTCTTCGAAATCTTGAAAACTTTCATTTTGCTTCATCAATTCTTTATTAAGTGACTTTTTTTCTTATCTTTCTTTCTTTAGTTCATCTAAAGCACTAATTAGTCATGTTTCATAATTGTTTTCTATTTCAATTTGCTTTTCTGTCTCATTACCTTCATGGCATTCAATTTCAAGATGTTTTCATTTTTCACAATTAAAGAAAGACAACATACTTATGTTGATTATGTACACTTCTTCTTCTTAATTTGTCTGACATGATGAACATATTTCCTCTTGATATGTACCTACATTTTCTTTGACATTCTCTGACTTTGTGATGGGTGAATAAGATATATTATGTAACTTATCCCAAATCTCTTTAGGTGATGAACATTTACCAACCTTTTCTCTTACTGGATCAGATAATCCTTCCCAAATGAAATCCATTGCTATTTTGTTATTCTTCTTCAATTACTTATTGGATTTAGTATTTTCTTTCTGTGTAGCATTCTATCCTGTCACAACTGAATACCAAATATCATATCCTCGTACCTCTAAAAAGGTTCTCATCCATATGCTCCACATCTCATACTTTAGACCATTTTGACGATTAAACAATGGTACTTCATTCTCAATATATTCCATGAAATACTTCTAATGGTTAAACTGTCTCTTGAAGGAACCATCTCTAATGCCAATTGTTGGATTACTGAGAGGGGGGGTGAATCAGTAATGAACAATTTATACCACTTATTAATCCTTTTCAACCACAATGCATATTCCTTTAAATTATTCAACGATGTTCATCAGTTCATCATCAATATGTTATTGCATTGTATAACATTAACATCCATCAGTGCATAATAAAAAATAATAGACACATCCACACAATTCACAGTACATGAGTATTTTACATGGAAACGCAATGCATAAAGGTGAATCTTATCTTGGATTCTAGACCCCTATACCAAGACAGAAAGCACACTAACATTCCTTTGAATCTAACTAAATAATCAGAAAGAGAAAGAGAAGGAATAAAGTGTGGTTCATCTTATTTCGTTGTTTGTCTTCGCTACTCCAATTTGAGCTTAATTTCCAAGATCCTTAGCACCATTCGACACATGCAAATCAATGGACAACAAGAATACAAAGAACTCCTACTCTACTCTACTCTATGAGATTAGTATAATCATATCCATCTATAATAGACAAACACGTGTAAAGATACACATATTATAAGGAAATAGGCCAAGAAATATATTAATGACAACTATTAAATAAATACTTATAGACTGTAGATGCAGTTGCAGTAGCTTCCCCAAGTCCTCCTCGTCCACCCCTTGCACAAAAATCCCAAAATAATAGGTTTGATATCCTAAATATTTATCCCATGGCCATATTTTTGATACCTCAAATGTCCACCCTACTCACTTCTTCATGGAAATCCCTCATTATATAGGATTTGGAGGCTTAACCACCATGGATAGGATCATTCATCAAATCCACTAAAAAGGGATCCGAAATATATTTAGGGAGAAAATATCTCTTAAGGATTTTAGGGAGGAAATATCTCTCAAGGATTTTAAGGAGGAAATATTTCAACCATCCATGAGATCATCCACCTTCCCTAAAAAATAGGAAACCAAATGTGAGGTGGATTCTCACACTTAATTAATTTCTTTTTCATGAGTATTAATATTAATTCATGTGCACTTGGTATTTTGGCCTTCATCTAATATATCCCTCCTCCACATTGACTAGGGATTGTGACATAGGTTATTCCATGGTGTTAAGGAATATGAGGCACTTATATGACACTTATGACACTTAGGGAGAGGTACCTAGGTGTGCAAATTTCATGTGTAACAAAAACCACATAATGATTTTCTTATATGTCTTTAATAATTACATTCAAGGAGGCACCAATTTCCAATTCTCTAGCTCCAACTGGAAGGAGGCTCCAACCCCCTATTTTCTCAAGATACAACCTAAGGGAAGCTCCAACTCCCCAATTTTCTGGATACACCAAGAAGGAGGCTACAAATCCCTATGTTCTTTGGCTACAATTGGAAGGTGGCTAAAACCACCTAGTTCTTAGGATCCAACCTAAAGAAAGATCGAACTCCCTGATTCTCCAGCACCAACCGGAAGGAGGCTACAACCCCTTTTCCTTGCCCCATCCAACCGACCTGAAATATAAATGTCAAATATAGATAGCATGACATTGAATCAAAAATTTCCACTATAAACCTATTACTATCAATTTGTACCAACAACATGTAACAATCTGTACCAATCAACCTACACCAAATAACCTGTACCAACAATCTGTACCAACACAATTGCATGGGCTATGCACACCACATCCTTTTCCTTCTTGTAGCAATGAATTTATTATGGATCTGTTTTTGTAGTCGTGATTTTATTTACTCGATTTTGTTGTCATGATTCTGCTTCAAGGGTTCTGCTGCCATGATTTTGCTTCCGCAATTTTGTTGCCGCGATTCTGCGATTGTGATTTTTCTACCGCAAATTTGATCTATCAATAATACATGAAAAATAACCTTTCACAAATGGATATTCAATTATATTCCAAAAAATAGATGCTAATAGGAGACTCTTTCTCTCTTATTTATACTCTCTAAGTAGATTCCTCAAGGGATTATGTTCTAACTCACTTTACCCAACTTCCTTATTTTAGGGCTAACCTACTTCTAACCACTAGTCCACTTACAACCACTTTATCCACAAATAGTAAGTTCTCCAGTTTTAGTTGCAACTAACTTTATTATTTAATTAATTTTTTTTTCAACCACTTTGGCTTATCCATAAATAGTAAATCAAAATTTCTTGCTGCAACCACTTTACAATAATTAACAAACTCACAACTTTGATTATTTTCTTAATGCAACAACTTTACCCATGATTACCTCCTAGTTACCATCAATTTGACTAGTACACTTCTTCTAGGAGATTCTAGAATAATTGTCTTATTTGACCTTTTAGTGGCTTCTAGATAACTCATGAGGGTTCTCCAACTTCACATGGCCATAACTCTCTAATTGTGAGGAGTTATGTGACGTTCCACATATCACCGGAAACAAAATGACATGTACTATCCATATAGAATAGTATCACCTACAAATTCAATGTTCTTCATTACATTATTCATCAACCAAACTTGGTTTCATTACCCATACCTATGGACCTAACATAATGTGCTACCAGACATACTCAAGGGTTGACAACAATATACAATATTACTCTCAAAGGGTTGAAATCAATGAAAACCAAGAATCCAAACCAATTTTCCATCAATCTAAACCAATTGTCTAACAATGTGCATGGTTGC
>JASDQU010253653.1:3697-16128 GCA_032191745.1 Picea mariana
TCTATGTTGTTGAAATCAAACTGATCTAAGAAAGCATTGAAACACTAACTAGGAAAGCATGAAATTGCCTAAGGGAAATACAACATGTGAAGAGTTAACAACAATGAGCTCATACAATATATCAATCTCAAATCATATTACAATAGTCAAATGACAAAACATGAAAGAATAACAAGCTAAGAATCCCCTTCTCCTAATTACCATCACATCCTAATTGAAATCTAACTCTAATTTCCAATTGAATCCTAATTGAATTCTCATGAAGAGAGAGCACTCTCTTTTATACATGAGAGCCTTGAAGATAAGATAACCATCTCATTATTACAGATCCACTATTCTCTCAACCACTCTCAACTAATTTCCCATTATTACAAGATATGATCCCCTTAAATCCTCACACATATCTCTCATATATCTTAGATAAGATATTCTAACCAAATATCCATGATCTTCTCCTTGAAAAGAGGCTTGAATAATTATCTCCTTTGGAATGATGGAAGAGATATTCGAGAAGCCTCTTTGAATCAATCATCCACATATTCCTACACATTACAAAGCTCATACATAATTGAGATATATGTGAAAACATGTATATTTTCTAATATTTAATCATAAATTCACTTTTAATACTAAAATGAATAAAGTGGAAAATAATAATGTGAAACCCAAATGTATTTATGAAAATGATATGACGAAGGTTTAATTGGGCGATGAAATGTAAGGAATAGTGAAGGGAAAGGTGGATGAAAATATGACATTTCTGAGTCCCAACAGGCGTCAAAATCAAACATGTGTAAATGGTAAAGGTCTTTTCCCAAAAGGTCGGGTCCTGTCAGAAGAGGGAATTTTACGTGCCAAAGGTCGAAGCAAGTTGTTAGAATAAGGGCGACCATCATCACCTCATTATGAAGTAAAAAAGGAGAAGAAATCACGACGATCACATCACGTATACTCTCCTGCTCTTATCATGTGTACTTTACACACTCCGAAGTGTACCCGTTGCATGAATGTGTTGCGCAAATCTTCGACCTGCTTCAAAAATTTTCGTCACCATGGATTCAGTGTCCCCTATCATGATTCCATCCCTCACCCATTCAATTATAAATGCCAGTCATTCTGCATGTATTTATCTACCAGCCGAGTTTATGCATCGTCTGTAATTTTTCCTGCAAGCCCTGAGTTCCTCACTGTGTAAAATCTGATTTCCATCAGCTATGTCACAAACTGGGTCAATCAATATTGTTTCTTTTTGTATGTCTTAAATAATGGTTTGGATCCTATCAGAGTTGGTCACAAGTTAGTCTCTCATGCAACAATTCCTCTCACAATCGCCCCCTCATCCTCAGAGTTTTTTTCACGCCCAATTCCTCTTTCGCACTCCCCTACTAAGATGAGCCTGTCGTCTTCATTGTCACAACATCGACCCGTTCTAACACCGAGAGTCTTTGTGGTGCCTGGGGGACATGCAATGAATTCCCAAAGTCATTCTCGCTTATCACGTGAAGTTACACTACCGCCCTCCTATGGTTTTGGGCTAAGAATATCATTATCCATTTTCCACGTGAAGAGGGCGTCATCTTCACTACCGTGCGCACAGAATAAACATGCATTACACCATGACGACATCCCAAAACATAAGGAAGAGGGCACAAAGTGGAAGAACTGTGAGGCTCGAGCCTCAAGACTTGGCATTAATAAATGAGGATCTGAATTTCAGAGAATATTTCGAATAGGTTGGATGCATGATCTATTGCAAGAAAATCCAAGGATACAATGAGAAACTAGCAGAACAATTCACTCTCAGATTTAACATGTTCCACGTGGTTATTGCAGGAACCACATTCTGGGTGACGGAGAAAAATCTGTCAACCATGAAAGAGATCCTTGTGCGTGGTGAAAGGTGGTATAAGGGCATGCCTTTGGACATGCTATGCGATGAAGAATTCATCAAACCAAACTGCCTAAATGCGAATATCCAAATGGGTGTTCCAAGTCAGTATCTACGGGAGCCTTTTCAGAAACTATTAAAGGTGATTGGAGAGTGTTTTATCTGTAAAAGGAATTTTGAATGAATACACCCACATCACATCATATTGCTGATGCATTTCATAGGAAAGAGGTCATTGAACTTTCCTTTCTTCTTGCACCAAATTCTAGGAGGAATGGCAGACAACATCCAAGCCAAAGCAGACTAGACAAAGAAGAACTTGTCCCACATCTCACTAATCAAACTTTTGATAGTTGAGGAATTAAGGTGAGTGGGAAAGGACTGGGATTCATTTCTTCTTTCTACCGACATCCCCAGGAACCCCAAAGGATATCCCCCTCTACCCACGGGATAAGAAACATCTCACAACGTGGAGGTGAGAATAGAAGGGGTTGAAGAAAATGGAAAGACAATGGAATTCTTGTCCCCCAGTAGCCAATACCCAGGAAAAGAGGCATGCCAAGGAAGAATAGAGAGCCCAGGAAGGCCTAATATCCAATCAAATTGGGCGCCAAATTAGTTGTTGAGAAATTACTCATGCGCGTTGTCCGGCTGGAGCCTATCGAAGGTTCAAGTCAAGAAATCTGCGACAGATGGAGAAGGATAGATACTGAAAGTATGGATGTTCATAAGCCATCGCAACACCTAAAGCAAGTGAAACTCACTATTGCTGAGCTATACCAGGAGAATAGGGAGTTGAGAAAGAAGTTAGCAGAAAGGAACGTCGAGATATCAACATCACAGAGTCGATAAGGTAATGCGAATTGGATCAAAAGGTAACTCATAGAAGCATAAGACACGGTCATCCAGCTGCATGAAGCACATAGAATTTCAGAAGAGAAAATCGCGGAGAATTTCAAAGAATGTGGACCGACATAGAAAATTTTTGCGTATCTCTATACAGTGCTCAAGTGAAGTTGAAGGGGAATGGGGTCTTGCGAAAATAGGTAATGAATCTGAAAAGGCGCAACTAGTCCCTTAGAAAAATGCTTAGAAATTACGACTGCAGATAAGGCCATAAACATAACTGATCCAATTTTGTTTTTGTATTTTTGAACGAGGCGCGAAATTCCTTTCTCCCCATGCCTTGTTTCCTGCCTAGAGGTAAGGAATATGATGTGTATCTACGTGGTGGCTATACATCTCCCAAATGATGAAAACCCACCTCTCGTAAAGGAAAAGTGTAGGCAAAACATAACCGTTTTGAAGAAATGCATTGTCCCCTGACCGTCATTTCCATCTTGGAAACAAAAGTGACAATCCACAGTTACCCACCACATGCATACCACAACCATTGATCACGGAACATCAATCAAAGCCATTACACTGGGTGACAAGGGTCTGACAAAGAGCTCGATCATCCAGATGACCTTTCAAAGGAGAAGCGCCAACACATCACTTCTTAACGATGGAATATTGCTGATGACCGGACCATCATGGAAAAGACGTTGGTTATTGCATGATTGGATACAATCAAGTTTCTATTCTTACTAAGTGCCATCCGAAGGATCATCTGGCAGAGAATAACCAAAGCCTAATTTCTAGGAGTAGTAGTTGGGGGGCATGGCAGCCCAAGCAACACATCCTTTTCTATATATTGCATCTTTTCAATGTAAGCCAGGTTGGTTGGCAAAGTAAAAGAGATAGTGACTATTGAATGTAACTTCTGAACTCGATTGAATTTTAATGCAAAGGTCCTGAGACTTTGATGAAAAGATTCTAATGGTGGTGGTTTGATGTATTGTGATCTCTCTTATGTACGTGTTTCCTATGTTTTGTATATCCATGTATATATTATGTTTAAATCAGAATGGTTTATGATTCTAGAATTCATCGCACAGTGCTCTAGATGTCGCCATTTAGACACATGTGTTTTCTTCTAAGTAATTTAGAATTCATCTCGAATGGTACTGTGAGTTACTTTGTGTATTTTTCTCTCACCACACACAACAACTTCAAACTAAAAGACCATTGCCCACTTATCCTTTATCCTCTCAGGTTTTAGTCACCAAGTCATTTATCTCTCTCGCTTTCTGGAATTTGACTCCATGGCCCAAGGTTCTGTATTCTCTTTCCAATAGAACCAAAAATACTGCACGAACGTGTTAAACCTAGCTGACAATTCAAATCCATTATCTATATAGAGACAAAGTCTTAGACAGAGCCCTCTCCGGGTCAGAAAGGATAGTTTCTGGCCTTAAAGTTGGTCTATAGGTTACCTCTGTCATTTTTTTTCTCAGCCAAATGAATTTATGGAGTGCTAAAATACCCCACATGAAAAGATGCCTTGGGATACTAGTTTAAATAGAGGCTATGCGCTCCTCGTTTGACACACTCTCACTCAGATAGTGCGCAACTCTAAGGAGATGTAGCTGCAATAAAAGGAGGCACAAATATGGAGAAAGTAGTGCAACAGTTTCCATGGAGTATTGTTAGTCTTTCTAGTATCTCTCTTGTGTGCTTCTCTTGGTGAAAGGTACACTTCTATTAGTAGAGGTACATTCTCTTCGTATTGTGCCATTGCTATAGTAGTGATGTTTCTGGTTAGGGTTTATCTATTAGTTCTAGTGTGGACTTTCCATAATCATTCTATCTAATAAAAAGTTAGTGTGCTCGAGGGTGGCATAGTGAATGCCTATGGTTGGGTGACAATGATGTGAAATTGTCTATGGTTAAACGAGCATACCAAAATTTTAACATGGTATTAGAGCTGGTTTCCTTCATAATAGTCTAACCACTGGAAGGAAGATCCTTGGTTTCCCCCATTATCAAGTTCATTGAGAACTTAATGAAACCATGAATATGGTCACCTAAGTAGGGCACATCTTTCCCCCAGATCAGATCTCCAAAATTTCGAAATTAAAAAATTAGGGTTTCCTCATAAACCCCTAAGTCTAGAGTGCCACTTGATGTTGCAGTACTAGTTGCAGTTACAGTGCCATTTGTAGTGCTAGTTTCTTCGTTCCAATTTCTTTGTGCCAATTGTAGTGCTAGTTGCAACACCAGTTGCAGTACCAGTTGCAGTTCCTCTAGTCTAGTGAATTTTCTGATAACTCGTTGAGAAAATCATTGAAAGGATGCTGAAACTTTCCCTAGATAAGCTCTCTAGCCATTCTTCTGAAAGTTAGGGTTTCTGGTTTTGGAGCAACAACAAACCCTAACCCAAACTCTTTGAGAACTTTCAGTGAAGAGTTGGGCCTAATTTTTTGGTTGTCCTAGTGTGCCTTACCCTAGCACATCTCCAGCTACTTTCAGATTGAAAGTTGGAGCACTTTGAAATTTTTGGGTTCCTCATTGCTTGACACTACTTTCAGATAGTTCCTATTGCTGTTTGTCACTGTTGCCAGAGGTATGTACTTATATATGTTTAAATGGTATCACTATCTTAAGGGTGTTTGCAAGAGAAGTGATCTTTTTTCCAAACAACAATCGTAAGATCCAGAAAGATCTCAGATGCAACACATTTAGAGGAACAATCCACTCCAGGTTTGATTGTTTTGATATGCCTCTAGTTGTTATGAAATTATTGTGATCTTATGAAAATATAGGTTTCATTTTGATCTATTAAAGTTATGATTATTTTTGGTCAAAGTTAAAGTTATAAGATGACTTTTGTCAAAGTATTAGATTGATTAAGGTTGATATTTTATATTTTATTTGCATTATGTTCCCTAATTCAGATTTCTATTAAGAAAGCATATTGTCTTAGTACAAGGGACAGGTTGGAGAGAATAGTTGTCATGTTGAATGAAGGAGTCTTGGAAGAAAAGAAAAAAACACTCATTCTTGAAGATAAGACTCCAGGTTCCGGGTTTTATTAATTAAATTTGTAAGTTTCCAATTTGCAGATATCAAGTTTGATAATTGCTACATTACAAGTAAACACTATAGTTGGGACAGCAATATTTGAAAGGTTTTATTACTACTAGATACAATGAATATGTAGTATGTGAGTACTATTGATATAAATGATTATTGTACTTGTTTGTAAGATGAAATAACATCTCCTCTAGGAGATATTTCTTGTTTTGTCTCTAGGCAGGTCACCTTGGTAATGCTATGACGATTACCATGAAATTGTCTTTTATTCTTGTTAACATAGATATGTTCTTATGAAAATGCTATTGGAAATACTTTTTCTTTTGTTGCTCTTGTCTCAGGCATGTTACCATGGAGGAATGATTGGTCACAACACTAGAAGAGTGTCGTTTCTTATTATTTCATTCTTATTTTGGCTCTTGTTCCAGGAAGGTCACAAGTGATAGCTCTGAGAAGGAGTTATTGTGACGATTATTCTCGTTATTGTTTTTATTATTATTATAAGAGTATTATTCTTTTTTATTGTTTTCCCTTGTTGTTGGTCTTGTCACAGGTCATAAATCCGAGGGGAGATATAGTGACGGTTGTAGGAGGAAACATATTAGATGGTCTCTAGTTTGAGATATGGAGAAAAATATTTAGATAAGAAGTTGCATACACGATCATATACATCCATGTACCAAAGAAAGAGGAAGAAATTAAAATCTTTTGGAAAGAAGGGTACCTTTGCAAGATAAATAATATTTCATATGGAGATTGATTGTAAGGAGAAGAAGGATCCAAATATGGCCGAATAGACCCCTATATTTTAGTTGATCAATCTTTAGACCATCAGGAAGAGTTAGTAGAGCTAGAAGGGCCTACCTAGAATCGTTGCAGTACCCAAGAAGAGACCAACATGGTCTCGTGACACTTTGCAAAATGCAAATATATATAGCATTGATGAGCCATATCATGAGAAGGAGAAGATGGCTCTTTCAGCGGTGAGGCAGGTAGCCACACCAAGTACCAACTCAGAAGGATCTATATTTCAGAGGGAGTCAACCCTCATGATCCAGTAGGGAGGAGTGACCTCCACGGATCGTTCATAAGAGATTAAAATTCATAGGAGATCATCACAGTCATAGGTAGCAGATGATTTCGAAGATTATATATTCTTAGAGGAAGTCAAGATTCATAGGGATCATGGAGACTCAGAGTCATCCTGACTTTAGAGAGAGTCAATGGCTTATAGACTTTAATTCAAAAAGTATTCCATCTCAAATTCATATGGAAGAAAGATATTCCTTATAAGACTAATAGACGGGTGCCATGAGTTGAGGAGGCTAGATCAAAGCTTCAGAGGCTTCAAGGAGATATGAGATCTCATGGTAATATTATCTTGCTTTAGTAGAATTTCCTACAGTGAAAGAGGAGGAAGACAATCAAAAGGAATTGGATATAGATCTTTTCCTTGATTCTGAAACCAGAAGTGAAGTCAATGGTGACTTCCAAGTTGATCTACAAGATCAAACATGTTGGAAATAAAAAATAGAGATGCAAAAACATTGATTATTGGCCAGAGGATTATCCCAATAAGAGGGAGAACATTATGGTGAGACACTTTCTATAGTAGCCAGAAGAAGTGCACATAGAGCAGCCACAAGATACATGAGAAGGAGTCTCATGTCTACAGATTGATTAAGGATTTTGTATAGGCCTAAGAAGGCACCTAGGGCATGATATTCCAGATCGAAAAATTTCCTGATGAGCTTGGGATTTACCAAGATTAAAGCATATTCCAACCTTTACTACAAGGTTTTGGATGGTGGTCGAGTGATGTTACTATGAAATGTGGATGACATGTTTCTAACAGGAGATGCGAATCTCATCACTGGAAGTAGGAGGAATCTTTCTATAAACTTCAAGATGAAATACATGGGTATGATACATTATTTATTAGGTATAGAGTTATGGTAGAGACTGAGTGAGATTTTCTTTAACCAAGGAAAATATTTGGTAGAGATTCTGAAGAGATTCAAAATGATGGATTGTAAATCCATGCCACCATGTATAGACAAATGATTGGTTCGTTTATGTACTTAACGAAAAAAAGGACATATATATGTTTTTCATTGAACACAATGAGTAAGTGTATGGTTGAGCCGAGAAGTGTTCACTTGATTGCAACAAAAAATGTGATGAGGTACCTGAAAGGTGCAATTGACTATAGACTCAGATGTTATTTAGATCGTGAGATAATCGTACAAGGCTTTATTGATTCAAATTGGGTCGGTAGTGTTGTAGAATGGAAGAGTACATCTGGATGTTGCTTTAGTTTGGGATCAACTATGATCTCATGGTTTAGCAGGAAGCATATGAGTGTGTCACTAAGCACGACTGAGGCAAAGTACATAACAATGTGTTCATATAGTAGCGAAGCAGTGTTGCTTCAAAATAATCTTGCAGGATTGTTTGATCTCAAGTTAGAGGAGACTTGTATCTGATGTGACAACCAGAATTGTGTGAAGTTGTTAGGTAACTTGATGTTCATGGAAATTCCAAGAATAACAAGATCAAGTACCATTATATCATATATATGGTGCAGAAGGGAGTTATTAATCTCTAGTATGTCGCTACAAATGAGCAGATAGAAGATGTGTTGACTAAGGCTCTGCTGAGAGTGAAGTTTGTGTACTTCAAAGACAAGATTGGTGTGGTCCAAAAGGACTTCTCTAGTAAGAGGGAGTGATGATTTATAGATGCTACTCTAGTGAAATAGTTTGGTATGCATAGCTACTCTAGTGAAATAGTCTGGTACACTGAGATATCGCTACTCCAGTGAAATATTCTAGTACACATAGATACTCTAGTGAAATAGTATGGTACGCTGAGATATTGCTACTCCAGTGAAATAGTCTGGTACACATAACTACTAGAGTGAAATAGTCTGTTACACTGAGATATTTCTACTCCAATGAAATAGTCTGGTACGCATAGCTACTCTAGTGAAATAGTTTGGTATGATGAGATATTGCTACTCCAGTGAAATAGTCTGGTACTCATGTGACTAGTTCTTTATGAATTAGATGTCATATTCTGTGAGAGTTGGCGAGTTACTAGTTATTTATGAACTAGATGTCATATTTTGTGTGAGATTATGAGTTATTAGTTTTTTATGAAATAGATGTTGGATTATGTGTGAGCTAGCGTGTTACTAGTTCTTTATGAACTAGATGTCAGATTATGTGTGAGCTGATGAGCTACTAGTTCTTTATAAAATAGATGTCAAATTCTATGTGAGATGGCGAGTTATTAGTTCTTTATGAAATAGATGTCATATACTGTGTAAGATGAAGAGTTAATATTTATGTATGAACTACATTCCAGATTCTGTGTGAGTTGGTGAGTTGAAGCCTTGTGATGACACAAAGCCCAAAAGGATGATGAGACCCGAGATGCATGACTGTGACATAACCATTAGATAGTCTGTGTGTGTGACTATGATAGAGCCTATGTGGCTATGATGGTGATACTTATGACACAATCTATTTGATCATGAGAAGGCATATGTATCCATGCTACTTGAGACATGATCTGTTTGATCATGAGATAACCTGTGTGGCTATGGTGATGCTACCTATAGATTAGTCTGCAATACCATGTGAGTCTTTCCCATGCCATGTGAGATGGATGGATGTGTTTGAGACCATTACATGAATAAAATATTAGTTAATATCTCCCTATATAAGAGGGAGTGTTGATGTTTTGATAGTTGCATGATGTATTAACCTCTAAGTGTAACATTTGTACTTAGAATAAAATATTTCGGAAGTAAGAGAAACAATAAAGAGATGTGTTAAAACCTTAGAAGAGAAGTCGACCTAAAGAGAATAATAATAAAGTATTAAAAGACTCTAGAAAGTGAGGTCGACCCCACATGAAAAGACACCTTGTAAGACTAGTATAAATAGAGGGTAGGCACTCCTCATTTGAAACACTCTCTCTCAGTTAGTGCACAAGTCTAAGGAGATGCAATTTTATCATAGGGAGGCTCAAGTCTGGAGAAAGTAGTGCAACAATTATCGTGGAGTATTCTCAGTCTTTCTAGTATCTCTCTTGTGTGCTTCTCTTGGTAAAAAGTACACTTCTATTAGTAGAGGTACATTCTCTTGTTATTGTGTTGCTACTACAACAATGATGTTTCTAGTTAGGGTTTATCTGTTGGTTTTAGTGTGGACTTGCTAGAATGATTCTATGTAAGAAAAGGTTAGTGTGCTCGGGGGAGGAATAGTGAATGATTATGGTTGGGTGACAATGATGTGACATTGTCTATGGTTAAACGAGCATACCAAAATTTTAACACTAGCCTATTTGTGAAGAAGGCCATGAAGGACGTAGAATAGAGATATGTGACTTCAATGGACAAGAAAGATATCGCAACATGACTCCCTTACATTATCATGGAGTGGATGCAACTATCATCGTGTATGATAGTACAAACATTGATTCATTTGTGTGCAAAAATAAATAGATTCATTAAGTGGAGGAATGGGTGAATCCCAGACCCCTTATAATTCTCATCGGGAATAAGAGGGACTTGGAATTACAGATAATGGTTTCCAAATTCCATTCTAAATATTATGCCTATGAAAAGGGAGTGTTTTTCGTAGAAACTTCTACTAATACCACACAAAATGTTAGAGAGATCTTCTAAAAGTTTCCAAATTTCTAGTTCCTAGGATGATTTAATTAGTGTCCCCAACCAAAGAGAGAGTGGTGAATCTTATGGATGAGAGACAAAAGAACCCTTCTTCTTACTGTTTTTTTTAGGTTTTCAATCATTTTCAGAATTAATAATCTGTAGTAGACTTACGTGCATGATAGATTGTTTTTTTACGAAATGAAGTTATTAACGACAATTTTAAAGATAGTTGCAAATTATGATAGGTAATGATGATTTGCATGTATAGTTGGAATTCTCACAAACGAATTTATGAATTTATTATATATGTTATACTTGGGTATGTATGTAAGTTTTTTTTATGGTTGCATTTGAAATAGATTCAATCCCTTTGTGATAATTAAATTAAATACTAACCCGTCCTATGAAACCATAGAGGAATTTGTCAAAGTATTACCTCAAAGAAGAATATCATTGATGATCAATCACAAGATCATGCCTTCACAAGATTAATTAGGGAATCATACATGTTGGGAAGTGGAAGCATAAACAAAACAAGATTAAATGGTAGAAAATTACAAGACAACAATCACACATAAAGAACATAGCAAATTTACGTGGTAAAACCGTTTGAAAGGGAAACATCCACGAGGCAATGATAATCAATTTTCTTATTGTTCAAGGGAGAATTACAACAACCAAACTCGACTTGAAACCATATCTCACTCACACACTTACCACACTCTTTCCTCTATGTGCATACATAGATAATAACATCTCTCCAACAATCACAATTAATGTGCAGCTAACATATTATATTTTTAGCTGATTTGATCAACTGAAGCTAGAATATTTGGATCCAGGAAATCCTCCAATATCCAATTGGTGGGAAATTGGTTGGCACCATTTCAACAATCTCCACCTTTACAACAATTTACTTGATATATCATGCCCAAATTTATTCATCACTTTTCCTGCAATCCAAGAGAATCCATACACCATCACAACTTCTATAACAATACTCGTTTTGTGAACATGTCTGCACAATATTTTTTTGTATGGACGTTTTCCAAAGACACTCCAGCTTCATCAATAACTTGTCTTACAAAATAATATTTAATAGGAATATGGTTTGTCTTACTATGACAATCTATGTTTTTAGCCAAATGAATAGTACTTTGACTATCACAGAGTAGTTTCACTTTGTCTTGCATTCTTCCAAATTCACCCAACAAACCTGTTAACCAAATTGCTTTCTTTCAAGCATGTGAAGCAACTATATATTCTTCCTCCATAGTGGATAAAGAAACAATGTTTTGAATCTTTGACATCCACCTAACATGTCCTCCTATAAGAGGAAAGACATATTCTGAAGTGGATCTTCTTTTGTCCAAGTCACCTGCAAAATTTGAATCAACATAACTATAGATTAAATCACTACAACCATTATAGGTGAGAGAGAGGGGTGAGAGAGAGGAATAAGGAAGATAAATATATGGAGGGAGAGAGAGAGGGGGAGAGATTGGAAAATGGATTAGAGAAAGGGAGAGGGAGAGAAGGGGAGAGTGAGTGAGAGTGAATGAGATAGAGTGGTGGAAGAGAGAGAAGGGTAGAGATTGAGAGAGAGAGAGAAATAATGGTAGAGAAGCATAGATAGAGGGAAGGAGAGAATGAGAGAAAGGGATGTTGAAGTTTGAGTAGCTTCAAAATATATTCTTATTGTATACATATTGTATTAGACCTAGAAAAAACCCTAAATAACAATATTATATTATTTTTTAAGTTGACTGTTAAGGTCCTAACCCGCACATAGGTAGATCAATGTATTCGGATGTAATAAAGGTCAATATTAATAAGGCCTTTCAATAAAATAGAATAAGGCGGATGTAAGAAGACCTAATAGAAGCTTCCTCTTCTAGAAGGATCTTCCTCTAGATGCTTCTCTTAATAGACATATTTAGT
>JASDQU010253654.1:0-16133 GCA_032191745.1 Picea mariana
GACTAGTTCAGTTGAGTTTAGATGTTGCATTGGGATCATCACCATGAAACATTGGGATCATCACCATGATAATTCGACCTTGCCTTGGTATCATCACCAAAGTGGTGCATTATCCTTGATTCCCTGATTTAACTCCTCACTACTCTTTGTTCAGTCAGTTAACTAAAGACTAGTTGACTAGTTAACTCAACTAAGTGGAAGTTCACTCTCGTAACTGCCTGAGAGACTAGAATAGGTGTCAGTTCACTCCCGTAACTGTTGGTGTGTGTCCAGATCACTCTATACCACCACTGTGGTGCATTGGCTCACCTCAAATTGAACTCATTGAGATATACATAGTATATCATGTGTAAATTATTCATTATTCATAATGGTAAATGAGAATTCTTCCATTCTTTCTCTCCTTCTTCTTCCTTCTCCAATTCTCTCTGCAAATGTGTGTATTATTGTTTATATAGATCTATTCTATGTAGGTTCAACACATTTACAGTTTTCATATTATATAAGTTATCGATTTATTTTCTTGCTGTATCCACATATCTCCTTTCCTCGATAGGATCTAATGGTGCAATGACCTTTAAGCCTCCTCCTTCAAAAATCATTTATCTTTTCTTCAGGTTGATGATCTCATGATTGTCAAATTCCAAATCTAGTCCAAGAAAATATGGGTACAGGTGATTGTTATCCATAATCTCGATGACTTCAAAGTAAGTTACACTACGCACTCCATCTATATTCATTGGTACTCCTACCACTCTCCTGATCAGTATTATCTTATGTTGGTTAGCCAACCTCAATTGGACAGTCGACAAGACTAACTTTGGTTCTCCCTAATCTCCCATGCCTGTCTTGGAAGAAAATTTATGTCTGATCCTAAGTCCAAGATGACATTATCCATGCCATATTCTCCTATCTATGCACTTAATTTGGATTTTATGTTTGTCCTCTTATTGCACAAGAATTCGTTCACTAATGTATGCATCGTATATACTTCTCTTTCTTGTGTACACTGATCAATCATCCCATGCAGTGTATTCAGTGTTGTCTCATCATGCATCAATTCTAAACAAATTTTTAGAAAGTTTGTCAAAGTGTTAATGTTATCGATTGTCCTATCTGGAATAGTGCAATCATAAATCGACGACATATCGTACATTGGTAGTTTATTTGATGTTGAAGCTATCCAGTCTTGTCCTTGTATCTCCTTTCTTTCTTGCTGATAATTTTCCATTTCTTTATGTGGATTTAATGCTAGCATGGGCTCAACTGCTTTCCTTATCCACATTTCCACTCCCTTTTCTGGCAATGAAACCATTTGTTGGCTCGTAGGGGTAGACCTGGGGTTAATCATTCAAATACCAACAAAAACCTTAAATATTGGACCCTTCGACATCACCTTCAAATCAAGTGAATTCTCACCCAAGGAATCTAAAGGGGCTGCAGGAACCAAGGTTTTGCAGTGATGAGGGGCAGTGAGGTATCCTTCATGTACTTTCTACCAATTACTCATATGTGTATTTCCCATATACTAATAGTTACTTTATCATTAAACATAGTCTATTCATGACATTATACCATCATATGTGAACCATACATTCATCATATATCATAAAACATAATAAATTACAAACACGCCATAACACACAGATTTACGTGGTTCACCCAACTTGGGCTACATCCACAACCATTGGACTATTATATTATCCATTAATAGTTTTCTTACAACTGTGCACTGCACTATAAGATATGAAACAATAAGATCACCCAAACTTGCCTAGCCATTCTGTTGCACTGTGAGTCCACTCCTTATTCATACCTCATACTTCTTCCTTTGCTCGAATCCCTTACCAAAAAATCACTAGGAAATTTTCATATGTCGAACCCCCTTATACACCAAAAACCCTTTACATATTTATACATAAAAAATAGGGCAAATCTCATTACAAAACTGGACAAAATGTCCCCCAAAACCCAATAGTTTATAATCATTTTCTTCCTTTTGTGCATTGCTCCATCATGCATCCTTTTGTCGCACTCTTTGAATCCTTGAAGTCCACTCTCGTCGCATATTCTGGTCCATATTCTAATTTCCATTTACCCTTCGACTTCCTTTTGGCACAGATCCCAAAATGCATCCAAAATGCCTCTCCAACACAGAGCTTACGCACTTTCTTACACACATTCTTATGTACATCAAAGCCTCTGTTCTCCTCACACAACTTTCACACTCACACTTTTTTTTAGCTTGATTAAGACATCATTATTTATAGAGTTTCCTTCCTCCACGAATTTTTCACATACACAAAATGTGCTTCTGAGGTCAGCTCCTGATTTCCATTAAAATCGGGCTTAAAGGAAAATCCTTCCAACTTGTCCCAAATTCCTTCCCTGTTTCACGCACAGGCTTGCTTACCGTTCATGGAAGAAATATCATCACTTAGTAGCCATTATATCTTCCTTGAAATTGAGTCTCAATTGTTTATCCTCTCACTGACCATTGAATCAATACAGTCTTATGCAATTCGTCTTCGACGCTCAGCAGACGTCTGATTTGGATTTTTGATTGATCTCATCCATTGATCTCATTATTTATGCATAAATACAATGCATAGTAACCATAAATCACAATCGTTAGATATGGTCCTTGGGCCACATTTAATATTTGTCATCGATCTATTCCTTTGTTCACCGGGTCACTAGGATATCAGACCCCTGAGCCTTCACCTTTTCATCCACATGGACCATTCATTGTTTTACACATGTCACTTATGTGACCACCTTTCTTCATATACCATGCGTAAGCTGCTTAGGTGGGACCCATGTAGATATATAGTTTTCATTTCATCTTGTTCGTGCGTCGACCAACAGTCCATATTGCTAATTTTCTCGAGATAAGACTTTTCCTAAGGAAGGGAATATTCTTTGATACCCTTCTCATCAGAGTTGTACAGCTTCCCTAATATTTTGAATGTCGATTGATAAGATCTGACTCCATTCCCCTAAACAATTCAAACTTTGAACTTTGGCACATAAATCAATATAAGAAAAGGAATATTCTTCGATGATTTTTCTTCAAAGTGTAAATAAAAGGGTGAACTATTTCACTATGACGGGAACGAATCCGAAAGATTTATACATAAAAATCCATGCTCCTAATCTTTTGATGCAAATCAAAGAAGGGAATGGAATATTCTTCGATACATTTTTATCAAAGTACAAATTACTTTGTCTACGTTCCTCCTCTAATAGCTATGGCTTCGATAGATCAATGGTCCCTATTAACTTGGAGCTTATTTCATCAAAGTGTCAATGCATCCTCAAATTCAATAACTCTGATGGACAGTAGGATCAATGAATGTCATTAACTCGAATCTTCCTTCATCATCAGACTCCATGTCACCTTGCACTATGCATGTCCTGACACATGGTTCTATACAATGCATTACATGTGGCATCTCTCGTGTATTTCTTAAGTCAACCTAACGTGTCCTCCATGTGGACTCCTTCCACATTTATTGGATGATGTGGTGCCTCCAAGCTTGTGATGTCATTCCTTCCTACTTCTCTTCTTTGTCCATGTTATGACTTGGCATTGGACACATGGCATTGTCCTTCCTTCTTATGTGTATTTCCAGGAGTCATCGATCTGACTTATCCAGAGTCAATTTTTGTCATCGATTACTCCATCACTTATAAGAGTGTCATTGTCGGCGACTTACTCACAAGGCTTGTTTGTCCTTACTCGATGATACTGGGCTCCACTTTGAAACTTACAGTTTGATATAATGTTGGAACACACCATCTTTCAGATCCGTTGATGTGGTTTACTTTAAGCAGATCCTCTTCGTCAATTGGTTTGTTTATCGACGTCGATGATTTATTTCAATAATCTTGGGTATATTTTTCGACGATCACAATAATTCCCACGTCGACGATAACTCATTGGCGATAAACCCTTTAATCGAAGCCTCGATGATATGATCTCGGCCATTAATTCTCTAGCCAACTATATCTTCGTTAATCGTTCACTTTAGCTTGTAGAATGGATTATGAGAGCCAAATTCTACATGCCCAACACATCAAGAGTAAAATTTTCATCTCTATGACCTCGATGACCTTTGTTCCTTCTTGGTTTCTCACACTTCCTCACATACTTTCATAGTCTCACCCTATCAGGTTGTTTCATTCCTTGGATTTGTGCATGGTTCAGGTTCAATCCTTGGAACTGGCATCACATTCTTCTTTCCTTCATCAACGATAATGGTCAGTCTCCCCCTGCTTGTGACAACAACGACATCCAAGGATTTCTTCATTTGACATAAATGACAACACATTCTAGAACACATTCCAAAATGGAAGTGGGAATTGGTTACGATAGATTTTATTACAAAGTTTCCTAGAACAGTGAAGCAACATGATTCCATCATGGTGGTGGTGGAAAAATTGACTAAGGAAACGCATTTTATTCCCATGAAGACAACACACAAGGAAACAAACATTGCAAAGATTTACATGAAGGAAGTTTTCAAGCTACATGGATTTCTTAAGGAAATAGTTTCTGACATAGATTCCAAGTTTACATCCCAATTTTAGCAAGGTTTGTTCAAAGTCTTTGGGACCAATCTGAATCTTAGTACGACGTATCACCTAGAATCATATGAGAAAACATAGAGGAACAATAGGATAATTGAATACATGCTCATAATGTATGTGATTAATCAACCGTCAAAATCAGAAGACTATATCCACTTAGTGGAGTTTTCTTATAATAATGGGTATCAAGCCTCATTAAAAACGAGTCCATTTGAGGCTTTTTATGGCAGGAAATGTAACACACCAGTGAGTTGGGATAACCCAACAGATAGAGCCATCATTGGGCCATATTTGTTATTAGAAATGGAAGAGAAGATGACAAGCATCAAGTAGAATTTAAAGGTTGCCCAAGATAGGCAGACGAGTTATGCAGACAAAAATAAAAATTTTAGATATTTTAATTGGGGGAACATGTTTTCTTAAAAGTTAAAGAAAAAATAAGTTCGATAATATTGGGTTGTTTCCTGAAGTTGGCAGTAAGATGTTTTGGGTCTTTTGAAATATTCAAAAATATAGGTCCAATTGCATACATGTGAGCATTTTCTGCATCCATGGGAGTGCATAATGTATTTCATGTGTCATTATTGATGATGATGATGATGATTAACATCCACTAAGACCGAATTGGTCTACCAAACCTTAAGAGGGTAAGTGATTACTTGTGATTCTTTATAATTTTGTTTATGTGCTAAAAAATTATTAAGAGAAGATTTCCAAGATCACCATAATTTTTTTGAGTTAAGAGGTTAGGAAGGTTGGTAATGTGACAAATATTTTGAAAATAAGATCTAATCTGGGTATAGGCTAGACAATCTAAGAGAAAGTGATTTTCATCTTCAACCTTCTTAGTGTCACAAAGGTGAAACACTCTTTCATCCCATGGCATTTTAGGAATTGACCAATGCCCAGTTTCACTATGGAACTCGTGAGAATTTTTTCTTATCATAGCAATGCTTATTTTTTTTTTACACTTGTCAAAACAAATAGATAATTTTGATCTTCTATATTAGGGTTGATTACACCCTTATAATACCTTAATTTTATCTTTTCATCTAACTCTTTATCACACTACATTTTCTCCTTAAATTCTGTTTTGATGATATTTTTAATAGTATCTTTATTCTGTAAAATGGTGTCTTCCATGATTCCCCAATAGCTTAGCCAAGATCAATCATCTTTATGCCATCCTCGCTTGAGTCGATGGTGGTTACGACTCTAATTTGAAGAAATTTAAGGAAGCCTCTTGTCTTCCATGTTATTTAATGTGTTCTTATACATTAGGTATCTAGTCATAGTCATGCTCTCAATGGGGGAGAGGCTTGCTTCTAAGAGGAGGATGGGATAGGGCGTATTTCCTTTAATTTTGAAATTATAGGTTATAAAATTATTTTTTATTTTCTCTATCTTTCTCCAGGATTCATGAGAGATACTACAGCCCCAGAATTCACATCCATAAAGAATAATAGGTGTGAAAAGAGTCTCAAAGAGGAGTGTCTTCTTATCCCAACTCCAAAGATCATCTGAATTACAATTGTTTTCAAGCCCATAATAAGATTCACATCCCCCAATAATCTTTTTCTCAATGCTATATTTTCAGTTGAGCTTGTGGTGAATATTGATTCCAAGATATTTTTATGAATCCACTTCTTCCAAGTTGTTGTTGTCATATATGAAGGTATCATAAGTAATCTTATTGTATTTAATAATCATGACCTTAGTCTTATCAGTATTAACAATCATACCCATATTGGAGAAAAAATCCTTAAGGATTCTTAGTTGGTTTTCAAGATCATGGGGACTCCTTTCCATAAGAACGATATTATCGGTGTAAAGAAGAAGATTGATGACTAGACCAGTGAGAGTAGGTCCGACACAACCTATTTTTTCTAAGCAATGTTCTAACTTGTCAATGTGTATGCCAAAAAGGGTAGCGGTCATGGGACAACCTTGTTTGAATCCAATATTGCAGTTAATCTCTTTCGACCAACAAATTAAATAAACACATGCCTAACCCTTACCACATAATTGATTGGATTGTCATCTAGGTGGAGCACGAAAGAGACTTTCTGCTGGAACCAATACGTATCCTGGACCAGAAAGTCAAATTTCTTAAGAAAACATACATAGTTTGGGCCTCCAGCTTCAGAAGTTTCCAAATCACATCACAAAAAATCACTTATATTTTCATATTGTAGAACTCGCGAAGTAGGGTGGATCAACATTCCATGACTACCTAGCATCCCATGGCTAAAACTCACTATGGAACCTCAAGCATCTGAGCTCTAGGATTTCAGAGCTTCGTAGCTTTGCGACTTCGGAGGATTTCACATCCGCACACCCCCAACACCCAGATACATTATCCTTCGAACACTTCCATGTCACCTTTGGTGACATCATTACATCTCGTCAACCCAGCGTTATGAAACTTTTGAAATTTCTTCCTTTCTCTCCTTTATGAACCATTCTTCTAGAGTGTCAAGTCGTCAGACTTCAAAATTGGCACCACGCATTCACTGGGACCCACGATTTTCATACTTGATATAAGATGTCGAATAGTCACATCACTTAGTGCCTTTCAAATTGCGGGGGCATGCATCTGTGGTTTGGAGTAACCTGCCTTTCATCCCGCAATTCTTCTAACGCCGACATGTAACCCCCTGGTAAAACTATGGTTTGGATTGCGGGACCACCCTGGAACATTAAATCCCATGCAATTTGGGTCCTTAAAATTCCCCTTGGCCATCGATATCGATGTATCGTGATCAAAGCCAGTGTGGGCCTGCCAACCTTTAACCATGTTATGCAACTTCAGGGCCCACATAGTACAGTTGTCAACATTCCAGGTGGGGGCACGTGGTAGGTATAGAAGAGGTCCATGTAACCTCCAAGTGATGTCATCATGACTCACTACTTCATCTCTTCGGGGCTTCGGGAGTTCTCACCTCAGCACAGATTAATTCTCCTGAATGCTGAAATCCCGAACAACCAATCTGCTGACATGCGAGTCTTCCACCGATCAACGACAATAAATTACTTCAACTCTTCATGCTTCGGGAGTTTCAACCTCTCCACACTCATTTTCTCCCAAAGTGATTTCATCCAAAGTCCACGGATTTCCTCCACGTACCCTCTCTCTCAAATCGACGAGACAAAGGAAATTCGTTACTCCGAGGATTTCCAAAGGAACTCATGGCTAACCACCTCGCAACTTTTCCATATCTGACGGTCTACGGTGACTTTGTTTCCTCCTAAAGAAATCCTATCCGTTAACTCATTAAACCTTGATATTTTCTACCCCTTTGAATATTTATTCCCACTATCTCTCCTGAGCTTCGTTTCTCGAACCCATTTCTCCTTAGAGGGTTTCTTCAACACTTAATCGAATTTCAAATCTTTGCACTCCTTGCAACAGATATTTGTGTCCCTTTCGACACCAATTCACTCTGAAATCTTTGTCTCGATAACCACTAACATGGCCCATCCAGGATCAGTGTCGAAACCATGGCTTTGATACCAATATGTAACATCCCCAACAACTGACCCCTTCTGGGTATCCTTAAAATTGCCTTTACTTCTCTAATACCATTCCTATGACTTTCCCAGCTTTAAACAACATGCCAGGCTAGGCCACCAAGTAACTTTGCGAAACTAATCACATGAAAAAATTAACCGTAAGATAGATATAACATCTGATATTCATACCTACAAATATATATCTATTTAATGCATTTAAACAGAAGAAACATTTAACACATACATGCAACATATATATATATATACAGGCATTACTCATTAATTATAATGCAAATACAAATACACAACATACAACAAACACAGAATTGGTACTTATCATTTAATAGATGACCACTAACTGTGTGTAAACCTTCCATGAACCTCCCAGCCTTAGACCACACTGCTTATCACACTCAACAGCAGGTCACCTCCGAGATGGGACTAAGCTCCACCGAGCAAGGGAATTCTAGGCTTGGCAAGGACAACAAGGAATTTTCACCAAACAACAGAAAGGATATTTTATCCCAGGATCCACTTACGCCCACAACCCATAGACCCTCATTCCCCACACACCTACTCCACACTAGAAGGGTACACCTTCACTAATACAATTTCATCGGTTACTACACCTCCCTTACCTTGGGCTTCAACAATAGGCTGGACCAGAAGTCTTAGAGTACTTTAGCTTCTACGGGACTCCCTTCTAGGAGAAATCACTTCCCAACAAACTCTCTCACCTGGGAGAGTTGCTCAAAGGCCTAACAACCTACTTCTTTAATCAAGCTTCTAAGAAACAAAGAAACAACATTCAATTGCACATGGGTGATGGTAGCAACAGAAAATGGGTATGGACACCAAAAATGGAAATAACCAAATTCTAAGACACAACATGGCTCAGACGAATACAATTGCGTCGGGCTTCACAGGATACACATGAGGTAGCTCAAGTATGACCGCAGGATTCCAAAGGTGTGTGATATATACAGAGGCGATGATGATGGAGAACTAGTTCAATGCATGAATCCCTGGTCAATCGAGAAGGTGACGGACTCCAAGAGAATCATAAGGGTCGTGAGGAAAATCCAAACTGGTCCAGACACAAGGATGGGAACAATGCTCGAGTGGGAAGTGAACCCCCAATGAGCTGGCTTTCCCAGCTATACACTGCATGCACCCAGGATGACACATGTCTTCCTGAAGCCGGATGAGTTTCATTTAGCACTTCTTCCCCTTTTTCCCAGGAACTTAGGACAACACGGCTTATGTCAACCATATCTTTTGGGAAATAATAATAGAATATTATTCCCTTAAAGGTAATCCCTCTATATTATCCCCTAGTCCTAGACACTTATCCCCCTTCCCTTACCCTACCTAGTGGAGCTTAGTCCCCCATAACTCTTTTTCGTGTTCGGTCTACACGCAGCAGTGTAATTTTATTAATGATGTGTGTGTTTACATATACAAAATCAGGCTCATTAGCCTTAGCATATGGCTCACCAGCCTAATAAACACATAAGTATCTCATATTATAACCACTTGGCTCACTAGGTTATAGACATAATTGCAATTCAACATGGGCTCGGCCTTGGAGTGTTACAATCCCCTCCCCTTATTTTTGCATTGTCCTCAGTGCAACTTATTTACACCATAACAGCGAGATTTCCAAAATATTCAAAAATATGTGCGTACTCTTTCTGCATGGCATCTTCATGCTCCCATAGTGTGTCCTCGAGACCGTACCAGGTCCACTAGACCTTTACAAGCCTTATGGCTCGATTCTAGAGTTGTTTTCTCTTCTGGTCCAATATACGCACTGGATGCACCTGCAAGACGCTTTCTTTCTTCACCTGAATCACATTCCAATCAATAACATGATTAGCATCGAGTATATATTTCTTAAGCAATGAAACATGAAACACATTATCTACAGTCATGGATGCGGGTAATAAAAGAATATATGCAATTGGTCCAATCCTTTCTAGGATTTCAAATGGCCCACAATACATGGCTGCCAACTTGGAACAGTTTTCCAGATTCAAGGAACATATGTTAGCTTTCACTTTCAAGAAAACATGATCACCAACTTTAAACTCCCTGTGGGTTCTTCCTTTGTCTAGATATATTTTATGTCTGTCTTGGGAAACCTTCAAATTCTTCTTAATATTCATCATTTTCTCTTCCATTTCCTTGAGCAAATCTGGCCCAATTATTGCTCTATCAGTTGGGTTATCCCAGTTTATTGTTGTGTTGCATTTTTTTCCATAAAGTGCTTCAAACAGACTCATCTTCAGTGATGCTTGATACCCATTGTTATAGGAAAATTCTACCAAGTGTAGATAATCTTCCCATTTAAATGGTTTGTCCATCACATACATTCTTAACATGTCCTCTATCACTTGGTTCACCCTTTCTGTTTGCCCATCAAAATCAGGATGATAGGTTGTGCTAAAGTTTAAATTCATTCTGAACCCTTTGAATAACCATTTCCAGAACTTTGAGGCGAATTTCAGGTCTCTGTCAAAGACAATTGTCTTGGGAATACCGTGCAATCGTGCTACTTCCTCTAGATATATATCAACAACATTAACTGCCTTGTGAGTAGTTTTCAATGAAATAAAATGGGATGCTTTCATAAGCTTATCCACCACCACCATGCTGAAATCATGTGGCTTTCCGATTCTGGTCAATCCTATGATGAAATCCATTATCACCACTTCCCACTTCCACTCAGGAATGGGTAATGGTTGTAGCAACCCAGTGGGGTGCCTATGTTCATCTTTGACCTTTTGACACTCCATACATCTGGTGATGTATTCTGCAATTTCCTTCTTCATACCTGGCCAAAAGTAATGGATCTTGATTGCTTCCACTGGTTTCTTATATTTAGGGTGCCCAGCATAAGTCACATAATGCATTTCATTCAATATCATAATTCTCAACTCCTGGGAATTAGGTACATAAATTATGTTTTTGTACAAGATTGTTCCATCAGCTTCCAATTTATAATTTTCCACTTTCTATAGCGTCTTACCTTGTTTTAGCTTTGCTACCAATTCCATGTACTACAAATCTTCATTTGCATCTTCCAAAATGCTTCCTTTAATATCAGTTTGATACATGCTAATGGTCGTATAATGTAGTTCATGCACTCTTCTACTGAGTGCATCAGCCACTTTGTTCTCCTTTCCTTTGATATGCTTGATATCAAAGTCATACTTACAAAGGAATTCCAACCATCTACTCTTCCTATCATTCAAGGTTGTCTAATCAAACAAATACTTCAGACCATTATGGTTTGTCCTCAGTTCAAACCTCCTTCCCACAAGGTAGTGCCTCTATTTCTTCAGGGTGTGCACTATGGCTGCCAACTCCAAATCATGAGTTGCATAGTTCTTTTCATGATCCTTCATATTTTTGGATTCATAACATACCAAAAACCTAGTCTAACTGAGGAATGCTCCCAATCCTTATTTGCAAGCATCTGTACACACTACAAAATATTCATTTGGATCTACAATCCTCAGGATTGGAGCACTGGTTAACAGTTGCTTCAATTGACGAAAACTTCTTTCACATTATTTTGTCCATTGAAATTTCTTCTCCTTCCTTTGCAAGGAAGTGATGGGGTGAGATATTCTTGAGAAACCTGTAATGAACCTTCTGTAATAGCTAGCTAGACCCATAAAGGATCTGACTTCTGTCACATTCTTCGGTGCTGACCATTCTCTAATGGATTCTATCTTCTCAAGATCGACGACTATCCCATATTTTGAAATGATATGTCCAAAATAATGGATCTGTTTTTGATGGAATGATCACTTTCTCAATTTGGCATACATTTGGTGTTCTCTTAGCACCTGCAACACCATCCTTAGATGAAATTCATGCTCTTCCTCCAACTTGGAATATACAAGGATGTCATCCAAAGAGACAATGACAAAATTGTCCAAATATTCCATGAAAAGACCATTCGTTAAGCACATGAAAACAACGAGTGCATTTGATAACCCAAATGGCACCACTGTGAATTCATAATTACCATACCTTGTTTTGAAGGTGGTCTTGTTGATGTGTTCATACTTTATTCTTACCTAGTGGTACCCTGACCTGAGATCTATTTTTGAAAATATCTTGGCATCCTTCAACTGATCAAAGAGATCATCGATCCTTGGCGAAGGATACTTGTTCTTAATAGACACTTTGTTCAACTATCTGAAATCGATGCAAAATCTCAACATCCCATATTTCTTCTTCACGAAAAAGAACGGGGCATGCCAAGGTGGCACACTTGGGCGTATATACCCCTTCTTCAGAAGTTCTTCAAGATGCAATTGCAGTTCTTTCAGCTCTAGTGTACTCATTCTGTAAGGAATTTTTTACGGTAGAGCTGCTCCAGGCATCAAGTTTATAGAGAAATCAATATCTCTCTTCAGGGGTAGTCTGGGTAACTCCTGGAATACATCTTCAAAATCTTTTAATATTGCATGGTCTTCAATATTTGACACCTTATCCTTAGGTGCTTCTTCCATATGAGCTACAAATATTTGGCAACCCTTCCTATAACACTTATTCAACTGCATTGCTGAGATTCATCTGACAGTAACTACCCTTAGGATTCCCTACACTTTCCTTGGGTTTCCTTCCTCATCTAGGCAATTAAATGCCTTGTTACGATAGTCTAATATGGAATGGTGTTGGTCCAACCAATCGATCCCAATTAGACAATTATAGGAACTTAAAGGTAAGATATTGAATTCAACCCTTGTGCTCAGTCCATTCATGTCCACTGGACAAGACTTAAGCAACTCAACAAGATTTCTCTTGGTTCCTGTAGATAGCTACACTAACCAATATTTTCCAAGATTCTTTCTTGGAAAATACAAACTTTCTACCATTCTAGGATCTATATAACTATGACTAGCTCCTGAATCAATTAAAATAGTAATATTTTGGTTGTTGATCATACCTTCCACTTCAATCATATGTGACTGATATTTTGATTGTGTGTTGTATAGGGCTACGTATATCCTTGATACACTTCTGCCCATGTCCTCCATTGTTTCTTCCTATTGAACATTGTGGACATCTCTCACTCTGTCATTTCTATGGGGGGAATATTTGTGCCTATGATTTCCTTTACAACCCCAACATTCCATAGGTGGTTATCTTGGAATTTGCCCACCTACTTTAGCCTTCCTGGGTTCTCTAAAACCTGGTTGTCTTTGATGGTTATTCTTGAAAAATGGTGGCTTAGTTCCCTTCTTCCTCTAATCCATATTGAATTTCTTCTTGTCTTCCTAAGCCTTCCGGAAAGTGGGCTTTTCTCTTTGTTGCTCATACAATCATTTTTCTCTCCTTATAGTTTCTTCCATAGTTTTAGGATCATCATATTGGATCTTGTCACTGATGAAAGATGGTAGTCCACTTGGATACCTTTGAATTTTGACAGTCTCATCTTTGATGAAAGGGACATACTTCAACAATTCCAAAAACCTTCGCTCATATTCATCAATGGTCATGCTACCCACATTGAGTTCAAAGAACTCTTTCATCTTTCTGTCATAGTATCTCTTAGTCAAGTATTTATTTTCGAAATGCTTCTTGAATTCCTTGCAAGTAACATTTTTCTCTTTAATGTGTTGTACCTGCACAAGTTGATCCCACCACATGGATGTCTTTCCTTTCAGTTGATACATTGCAAATATTCCTTCTTCATGAGAGGAATAATTCTGCAGTTGGAAATATTTCCTCATGCCAAGGAGCCATGTCTCAGCATCTTCCTCCTTCTTGTGCTCTCCATCAAAAATAGGAGGTTTAATATTGTTCATTTCACCCTCCAGTTAATCCAATCCATATATCCTATGATTTATTTTAGGAGATGGGCTTGAACTACTGTGTGCCCTCCTCTTGGAGTTCCCTTGGGAGTGATGATAGTGTCTTCCAACACTCCTTGATTTCCTCTTCTCATCAGGAGACCTATGACTTCCTGATTTACTGGAGTCACTCTCCTTATCAAATTTCTTTACGATTCTTTCCAGACTCTGCATCAACTTTATGTTGAATTCTCCCTGTTCCTCCCTGGATTTTATGAGATTTTTGTTATCTGCTTTGTGAGTTTGGACATCTTTCTGCAAGTTTTCAATTATTTTCATCATGTTTCCCTCCTTATCTATCTCTTCTCTATGCCCATTGGAGTTCGATCCTTCAACTCCCAAATGGACATCCATTCCTTTAGCTTCATTCTCTGAACTGAAATCATTACGTGTCTCCTTCATTTCGATGCATGGTGGAATAATTTGGTTGGGCTCTGACAATCGTTAACTCTGCAAACACAATGTCCATTCAATCTAAATTTTCTAGGCCATCAATCCTTAACAAATTCCACAGTATTCATAAACCAATATGACTCAAAGAAAACTTTTAGATTTCATTATGCAGTTCTCGATCAATCAAGAATCCTCGCGGATATTTTCTTTCTAAGATATACTCTGTTCCGCAATAATTTTTGGGCACTAGCCCCTTTCTCTTAGCCCCCAACCCATACGACCATGGGTTGTGGCTAGGCGCTAGGTCAATAGGCACTTATTTGGGACTTCGAGCCTTTGGCTTTGAAAGTTTCCAAATCACATCACAACAAATCACTCGTAGTTCCGGATTGACGAACTCGTGAAGTAGGGTGGATCAACAATCCATTACTACCCAGCATCCCACGACTGGAACTCACTATTGAACCTCAAGTATCTGAGCTATGAGATTTCAGAGCTTCAGAGCTTTGGGACTTCAGAGGATTTCACATCTGCACACCCCCAACACCTCAATCCATTAACCTCTGAACACTTCCATGTCACCTTTGGTGATGTCATTACGTCTCGTCACCCCGACGTTATGAAACTTTCAAAATTTCTTCCTCTCTTTCCCTTATGAACCATTCTTCCAGAGTGTCAAGTCTCTGGACTTCAAAACTGGCGCCGCACATTCACTGGGACCCATAGTTTCCTTACTTGAACTAAGATGTTGAATAGTCACATCACTTAGTGCCTTTCAAATTGCAGGGGCATGCATCTGCGGTTTGGAGTAACCCACCTTTTGTCCCACAATTATTCTAACAGCAACACGTAACCCCCTAGTAAAACTGTGGTTTGGATTGCGGGATGGCCCTGGAAAATTAAATGTCGTGCAATTTGGGTCCTCACAATGTCTCTTGGCCGTTGATCTTGATGTATCGTGATCAATTCCAGTGTGGGCCCGCCAAACTTTAACTATGTTATGAAACTTTAGGTCCCACATAGTACAGCTGTCAACATTCCAAGTGGGGGCACATGGAAGGTATAGGAGAGGTCCATGTCACCTCTAGGTGACATCATCATGACTCACTACTTTGGCTCTTTGGGGCTTTGAAACTTTGGGCTTCAATATTTCTCGCCTCAGCACACACTAATTCTCATGAACATTGAAATCCCAAACAACCAATTTGTTGACAGGCATGTCTTCCATCGATCAACGTCTATAAATTACTTTAGTTCTTCAAGCTTCGGGAGTTTCAACCTCTCCACACTCATTTTCTCCTGAAGTGATTTCACCCAAAGTCCACAGATTTTCTCCACGTATCCTCTCTCTCAGATCGACAGCATAAATGAACTATGTTACTCCAAGGATTTCCAAAGGAACTCACGGCCAACCACCTCGCAACTTTTCAATATCTGACGGTCTAGGGTGACTCTATTTCCTCCTAAATAGATACTAGTTGTTAACTCATTAAACCTTGAGAGTTTCTCCCCATTTGAATATTTCTTCCCACTATCTCTCTTGATCTTTGTTTCTCGAACCCATTTCTCCTTAGAGGGTTGCTTCGACACCTAGTCGACTTTCAAATCTGTGCACTCCTTGCAACAGATGTTTGCATCCCTTTTTACACCAATTCACTCTGAAATCTTTGTCTTGATAACCACTAACATGGCCCATCCAGGCTCAGTGTCGAAACCATGGCTTCGATACCAATTTGTAACATCCTCGAACACCGACTTCTA
>JASDQU010253656.1:0-16133 GCA_032191745.1 Picea mariana
ATCCGCCTTATTCTATTTTATTGAAAGGTCTTATTAATATTGACCTTTATTACATCCGAATACATTAATCTACCTATGTGTGGGTTAGGACCTTAACAATATGGTCTTCATTGCATGAAGCCAACTATTTACTAACAAAATATTTTAATCTAGTGGGGCATTGACTACTTCGACTTCGATCGAAACATTATTTCCACCTAACTCAACTAGAAAGGAAACAATGATTCCATGAGATTTGAATGTGTGAACATTGAATTCCTATAACATGGTGTTAGATTGTACAATATCTATAGAAAACATGTCTCTCAAACATGACAATAACATGATGCAAGTGGAGGCCCCTTCATCAACAATTGTCTTGAATGTATTAATACCATGCCAAACGACTTGAACTGGAAAACAAATTTGGTCGGGGGGGCTAGTACGAATTTGGTTGATGTCAAAAGTGATTAATAGAGTATTAAAAGGGTCAACCCTTCCTACAGTAGACAAAAATCATGTCCATTACATTGTGTAGATTTAGAGGGATTCGATGGAAAACATGGCACGTGGCGCCTGGGCTAGATCTTCCACAATACTCTAATCATGGGAATCCCATCCATTGGAATTATGTTTCAACCTATGAAGAACACCCTTAGGTAGGTGAATCACCATATAAAATGTTGGATTATCTATCGAGATAATTCCACTAGGCTGGGAAGAAGACATATCATTATCTAAACGACCATTCTTAGTATTCTCATAATTACAAGCCCAAGTTTGCAAATTGACCATCTAATCACACATGTATACATTTTCACTCAATGTATTTCCCATTTTCTAAGGGTTACTTTTTATTCCCCCTTGCGATGGTGTACAAATGGATGCAACCATTTGTTGTTTTTGCGATGGGAATTTGTTGGTTAGAACAACATGTTGTTGGGGAGCTCCCTGCTGAAATAAAAAGTGATGAATGTCATCCATTCGTGGACACTAGTTAGTAATATGGTCTCCACTGTAAATGATGTACAAAAATTTCAATTTATTATTCCCTTTTGTACCTCCTACATCATCATTTTGAGTTTGTTTAGTCCCCTGCCCGGGATTACAATTTTTCTTCGTATTCTTCTTCTTGCCTCTAGGTTGTTGGGAGTTCTTCGATTGTGTTGATTACATTGAATGAACCTTTGATGTATAATAAAGGACTATACAACCTTGGTTTGTTGGAATAGTTGTGGGTGTATTCATGGATATGGACATTTGAATAATCTACTCACTTAACTATCCAACTGAACCATGGGAGATGGCACCAACCACAACATTGAAATGTTGTCCCAAATTGGGTTTAACTAGATTTTTGAAGGGATCGAACCATGTGGAATTATATAGTAAAATGTGATAAACTAAGAGTGGATCAAATCTAAATGTCGAGTATGTAAAATTACCTACTCCTTGGTAACTACCTCCAACATGTATGTCTTTGGAAATCGGTGGTAGTAATGACTTAATGAACCAATATGATAGTAATTGATTTGAAATCTCATCTCTAATAAGCCTATAGTGCCATATCGATTCAATGAATATGATCTAAGATATTCATGGAATCACTTTGATGCAATGATGTCAGAATATCATCTCTGGTATCATACCGAATCGATAATTAGAAGTATATAAAAAATGACATGGTTGTGAATGAAAGTCACTATACAAATTACCTAGTAACTAAATGTACCATTTAGTGTAACTTCCCATCAAGGTCCTCTAGAAAAGTCTTAACCTTATGAAATCATCCACTGGGGAGTTTGAAGAACAACAAAGATGATATGTCATGACATGTGTGGAAGGATATTACCAGGTCATTGTCAAACTTTGGGATATCATATGGTAATTTGGTTGGAATTTGTATCCACGAAGGGTGGTGTTTTATGGGGTCATTCATCAACCCATATAGATCAAGTAGATTCAAATTAACTGGGAAAGGTAACTCTGTGTTGGAAAATAAATTCTGATGAAAATAATATTGAAATTATGATCAATATGGACCTTGCAGTCCCCCCATAAACTACTCCCATGGACATTACTTCCCCCAATGACATTACTACCCCTAGTGATTGTAAAAACATTAGTGGAAATACCATACCCAAGATTAAAACTCCAACCCAATAGAAAACTAACATTTTCTATCGCCAAGCCACCTATAGGGATACCAAAAATGGGTGGAAACCTCCTTCTAGCAGTAAAAACATGGCCTTTCCCCCACCAAAAACAAATTCAAATGTAGAAACAATAGGAAATCTAACACTAGGAATACTTCTGGAAGGAAATTATGTGATTAGTGGCATTCCCCAAATGGAAAAACAATATGTCATGGGCATAGATATGGAAAAACCATGTTGGAATTCTTGGAATCATGTGAGGATTGGTGAAATAGGAAAAATGATAGTGAAATGGCCTATGCACATGAACAAGTAAAGGGTAGAAAGGACTAGTCAAAGGATGACAAAAGTTTGGTGGAGGAATTCCATCAATGAATTTAATCTCCACTTGTTCAAACTCCTGTAAATATTATGCATGAGATTCAAAATATATTCTATTAGTGTCATCTAATCTGGACAACTGCAATTTCCTAGTTTCTAGTGGTTCCTCTTCATTGGGAGGAATTCCTCACTCTGTATGAGACGTGAAGGGGTTGGTCCACCATCATGAAAAATGTGCTTTAACCTAAAATAAAAACAATAACATATGGCCAACTATACATGAATAACCATAGAGGACACCCTAGAAAATATAAATATTCAACCAGCAAACAAATTGTTGGTTAAAGGGGCCTTTTGAAAACCAAAAATCCTAGGGGATGTCAAGTCCCCAAGACTTGGATAGAAAATGTTCGAGAGATAGTTATGGTGACATTTCCACAAAATGAATGCAAGGTCCAAGTAACCTCATGAAGATAAGTACCCTCCAACGGAGTTGAGACGAAGATTATACATCTTCCTCGCGTACCAAAAGCACTATGCACCTGTATTCACATGTGTGATGCTCTAGGAAATGTAACTATGTATACCACTTCATAATTGGTGTTTGGGAGAAAAAAACATGGGTCAAGACTACATGTATTGTCAAGGAATATGAACCCAAAATTTCATAGAAAAGTGTTGTCAATATAGGGAATTTCCAGTCAACTCCAAAACCCCCATACATGCAATAATACCATTAAACAAGTGAAGAGGGCATATATAATCCACTTGCCTATCTTGGCCTCATTCTTAACACCAATTTTAGATGTTATTTTCTGGAAAGAACTCCTTTCTACTAATGGATTTTACACTCACTAGTCATGTAATACCCCTATTTCCCCCAATATGTAAATATATGCCAAATGTCGCCATGAGCCATGGATAATATGTTTTATCCTTGGACCATGATGAATAATCAAAATGATAAAATTCACTTTGATGATAATAATAATAAAAAAAAATTGTTTATGGGTGGAGCACTTACAAAGAGATGATGCCATGAGAGGGAAATAGTGAGGAAATTTCCTTGCCAATTTAATATTCAAGAAAAACCCAAATTGCCCATTTTTCTAGAATTTCAATTAATGAAGGAAGTCAGTAGTTGAACTACCAACTTCCTTGCCTTAGAAGCATGAGCAGAAAAGTACCCATCCAAAGAATTATGGGCTGAACCATGAATTGGGAGATTTGACCCACAAAACCTTGTTGTAGAAGGAAGGAAAATGTGGAAGAACGTGGATAAAGGAGAGAGGATGCACACATTTGGGTCTAGGGACCAAATATGAGTGGAGAAGAGGGGGTAATACTTCTCTGGTTCCGAGAAAAAATAGAGAGAAGAGAAGAAATATGTTTTCTGGGTGCAGGAACCGATGACAACTATCTTCAAATCAAGTTGATAAACAAGGCTATGAATTTTCAGTTATTGGTTGAGCAAGCACGAAGGTAACGAGAAGGGAGGGTGTTGAGGGAATTTTGGATAGTGAGAGGCCTCCTTTGTGTTGTGTATGTTAGTTGTTGTGGTTCTTTGTGGAAAGAGAAAGCCATCTTTCTTCATGATTGAAGACTTGACTTGTTAAGTTCTTGTATATGAAGGAGAATAGCCTTCATATTTTTTATCTATTTCCAATTAAAAGAGTTCCCCCTCATGGAATCATATTCTGGCTTGTGGTTGGCCAACTATAGGGATGGACAAAAGACAATTGTGCCTATGGTTTGGTGGAAAGAGATTTATCCATTAGCAGTTTCCAATCAATATGAAAGTATCAGATAAGTGTTTTTTTGTTTCATTTATACTATGATAAGTTTCCTTGATGTTATGGGATTTATATTGGTTATTTGAATAATTTAATATTATTTTAAAGTAGTGAAATTGTTGTTTCATGTGACTGGTTGGTTATTAAATTTGAAGAGAGTTGTTAAAAATATATGTATCTTTTTTTCCCTCTGATTGTCTTATTTCTAAAGGTTGTTATAAGTAATTTGTAACTCTGATTAAGAACAAAGTGTTGGTTGGTCATTTCCAGTAATTTCTAAGCTAGTATAGTCTTCAGAGAGCATATGAAAATAAGAATATATAATTTATGTTCAATGAGTGTTGCTACCTATAATATTGAGTTGTATATCAACTCTGGGAGATGACCTGTCCCTAGTTGATGGTCATACCTAAAGACCTTCTTGGAAGTCTTAGATGATTGCTAAAACATTTGTGAAAGCATAGGTAAAATCCCTTAACTTTCAGGCAATATAATAAACTTGAAAAGGAGGAGTCTTAGAAAGAAATATGGACCATAATTCCGATATGATAATCCTAGAATATATAGTTCAAAGGACAAAGTATTTAACATGAACATTGTGTGAAATAAAATGAAATCAAGAATTATGTATCTTTTATTTAATTTATGCCTCATTAAGGCATTGTAAGAATAGAATTCCTACTTGGGTTTACTCAATGAAAACCATGACCAAAGGTAAAGAATTGAATTGGTGTCTTTGTCCTAAATAATGGTAAAGATTTGCATAATTTTATGTGGGTACTGATAAAAACATAAATTTTACCGTGGGAAAGTTTTATTTCTAAGAAAACTTAATTTTCTGGAAAGAAATTTAAGTAAATAAAATACATGTGTTTATATATTTTAATAGTTTCATGAGAAATATTTTATTTGGTCAATGGAGGCCCGTAAATCTTGGTAAATTTTCATAAATTTTACCGTGGGAAAGTTTTATTTCTAAGAAAACTTAATTTTCTGGAAATAAATTTAAGTAAATAAAATACATGTGTTTATATATTTTAATAGTTTCATGAGAAAGATTTTACTTGGTCAATGGAGGTTGGTAAATCTTGGTAAATTTCCTAATTCGAATTCTACTATTTGTTATCTTAATAAGTTGAATATTTAGAATAAAAATTTCTCATATTAAGAACTAAGAAATTCTGGAAAAACTTTTTACATTGATATAAATTTGTACTATACACGGATCAACTGTGTAATTACGAAGAAATCTTTGTTAGTGCATATTTTCTTTTTATTTATTTATTTATTTAGGCCTGATATTAATAGTCATTTCCCTCATTATTTTTAATAATATTAAACCCCTACATGAGTATTTGATATCTAAAGATGGAGAGGAGGGTAAGGCGTATGAGGTATGCATTGTACCGAGGGGAAATATTATTATAACATACAACCTTTATATATAATATATTATTATTAAACTCCCTCGAATATCGCATATCAAGGAAATGAGAACCCAATGTGTGCTTGGTAAGAGACCAAGGGCGATATTATTATAACATACAACCTTTATAAACAATATATTATTATTACACTCAAAATATCGCATATCAAGGAAATGAGAAGCCGAGGTGTTTTTGATAAGATATATGCAAGGTGATACACTAGAATAATATATTATTAAACCTCTCCCACCATGGTATTGCATATTGGGGAAACATAGAGGTAAGGTGTGTGCGAGAACTGATATGCCTGAAGGATTATATATATATATATATATATATATATATTATATTATATTATATTATATTATATTGTTAAAAAAACTCTTAGAATATCGTGCACTGGAAAATAGAAATGGAATGGTGTGCAAGTGGAAAATTATATGCCCGAGGGTGGTGAAATTATATTATAAAATTGATTTAATAATAATATGATATATTATAATGCATCGAGGTAGAAAGTGAATTCTAAGGTATTAAATTAATGAGGATAAATCATTAATAATGTGGATTAAATAAAGGAAACCTTAAGGTGTGGATTTTAATATAATGATTACTTAATCTTAATAAGATTATAAATGTGGAAGGTGTTGCACCTAGTTCGATAACAGGTAATCCTAACACGTTTCATTATTGCCAAGTATGATGACTCACGACTACCTTATGTGCTTCCACGTCACCTACCACATGGTAGTGTATGAGCTTGTAATGCTCAATAAAATCATTAAAGGGTGATCCAGAGTCTGAGATCGAGAAAAATTTGATATTGTTGGAAATCTCTTGATGAATAAAAGACGATGGTGCCCTTGGAAAGAGGATTCACGATGGATGAGGAAAATCAAAATTTTGATACCCCATCCCTTAAAAATTACTTAGGGGGTTGAGTGTCTTACAATTAAACTCCTAGTTTGGTTTTAAGGACTTGGAGAGTTTACTCTCCAATATTATACCAAGGCCTGAAGACTCAATCTAATGTTTGTTTGTTAAAAATAAAAAAAATATTAATTGATTTTAAATTAAGTGATTTTTTTTTTTTATGGTTGTCAATAACTCAAAAAGTATTAGAGTGGACTAAATGGTATTTGTGACTTTCCTATCCAAAGGAAATCGAAATATGAAAATGAAAATAATTATGTTCTTTTTGTTTTAATGAAAACTTTGTAAGGAAGGGAAAAGATAATTCATTTTTCATAATTTAAAACAAACAACAATCACTCAAACCAAATGAAACTACAAATGTACTCCAAAACAGATTTCAGACCCAAAACTCAAACTAATACACAAATGCAACTTTCAATGGAAACCCCAAAATACTCAAAACAAGGACTATGCAATGCAATTTTCTTTCTAATTTCGCTTACGATGCAATGATGCTACATATGAAAAACACATTCAAATATGAAAATGAAATTCTACATGATTCTTGCAAGGTCATTATTCTGAAGCCAAGGCCAATACAACTTTTCAAAGGAATCCCAAAAATGTTAAATAAAATTGACCATACAATGCAATTCTCTTTTGATTTCACTTATGAGACAAATTAAACTAAATATGAAAATCAAAATTAGCTCAAAAAATAAAATGCAACATAGTTTTGGCCAAGTCATTATTCACGAGCTAAGACCAATGCAAATAACCGAAGGATGACCAATACAAGGGGAGGCTTCTAAGCCTAATAAAAAAACAAAAAATATAAGAAGCATAGAGATAAAGACACAAAGTTTATCTATAGATTTTCTATATCATATCCAAACCAAAAACAACTAGATATAAAGACAAATAGCTAAAAAGTTTCCAAAAATACACCTATAGGAATTAGTTTTGGGTTTCCCTTTAGCAACAAGAGACCATAATAGTTTGGCCATATGTTTATAGTGTGAAATAGGCAACCAAAGACCCTAGCCATGGGTTGCATACAACAAATACGTGATATGATGCGTCTTTTATAGAGAACATTCATGACCACAAGGGAATTTGAGGAAAAATTCAAGAAACGTGGCCTAGACCTAAGGGACATGAAATTACATGCACCCATAACTTATCAACAAAAATAAAAAAATCTATAGGACCTCACAAGGATGATACATATCAAAGGAAACTATTAAATACCAAGGAATAAAACTAAGTTCTTCCCTATTGGAGACACCAATTCTATTGTAGAAATACACAACGATAGATAGACAATCCCTCTCACTAACCTTATTATAGTGAGCAATAGAACATAGGATAGACCACTATGTATTCCAGCTAGATATAATTCCCATGGATAGACCACTATGGATTAAAGTGGTTAATTTTTTTGTAATGGCCATGTGTTCCTAGTCCACTATCTTATAAGGAAAATCACTCTATGGCATGGGGTAAACCACAATAGACAGAAATGATTGAAGAAATCAAGTCTAATCTCAAGTATGATATATAAACAAACATGCTAACAAGACAAGATAAAGAACCTACCTCATCTGGACGTTTGATGAAGTCCATCGTTGAGCACTTGACTCAAATCTATATACCTGCAACCTGTCATGAACAACTAAGATACACAAGCATATGGTGATAATATATAAAGTTAGCACATATAATAGCTTAATACATTAATATTCATAACAAATACTCCCATGGAACAACAATTCAAATATTTGTAAGACATTAATTGGCCAAGAAAAGAGTATTTCTATTAAAATATGATCAACATAAGTGTATGAATGAAAATATTCTGTGTCGTCATGTCTCGAAACTGAGAAAATAAGTCCCTTCCAGCTAGGCCTCCACCACTTCAATCCTCCAACAAAGGCAAGCTCATATAAGAGAGAAAATGAGATTCTTCGTCAATAGAGAAGAGCTTGGGGGTTGAACAATGTGTTCAGACTTAAAAGGAAAAAGAGATGCATACTCAATATGAAGTGAGTAATTTCTCCAGAGTAACTTTTCTCTCAAAGTTGAATTCTTCTCCTTTCTTCCACAGCTTGGATATGGACCATTAATAGCCTTCAAATGGAACTGAAGTGCCGAGCCAAAATGTTTCCAGTATATGGAAGGTCAAGGATCATGGATCTCGTGATGTGACATGGAAACTTGACACCGTTTTTTTAATTTTGGGCACAAAACCCAATGTACACACGTTGTAATGGTGCAACCTACGTATACACATGTATAGTTGTTAGGGTGCATATATGTGGAAAAATATGTTTTTTAGCTCTGGGAATTGCAAAAAGGGACTTCAAGTCTGCATAGGGAAATGTAAAAGGCCTTCTGAGAAAGTTGCATGGGGTGAGGAAAATCTTTCTATAACAGATGCCCCTGAATGTGTGAGGTTAGAGGAGTATCTGCGATGGAAGAAATACATTATAATTCCTAGAAGTGGAGTAATGGAGACCCAGCTGGATGAACTAGTTGTTCATAAGAATATTACAATCCATAATGACTTTGTACACATGGATGCCAATTTGAATTACACTACATATCCATGTGGAAATATACCAAACAGTTTTTCATGGCCATGAATAAGAAGTACAAAGGTACATACATGCCATAGGATGGCATAGTCACGAACAAGGCCTAGTGAAAACCAGTCTCAAAAATCAATCTAAAGATATCTATATAAAATGGAGCACAATCAGACCTCCCATGATCATTGAAGTCATATAGGTACTGGTCCAATGAATGATAGCAACAACTCAGGAAAGTTGCGACTATGATATGATGTCTTCAAGTCTTCTACACGATCCACCAAAGGTGAAAGTATACATCATGTGAATAAAACATTTGAGGTCAAACACAATGAGACTTTGTTTTATTACCGGTCATTAAGGTATACTGTTAACAAATGCAAGACAACCTACCGATAATGAAAGTAGGTATCAAGACACCAAGTACATTATTACAAGTGTGAATAAAGGAGTTGAGGTCGAACACTTGAAGAATCCATCGATCAAGAGACATTGATGTATTCCCAACTGTCGATGGCGAGAGAACTTGCCACTAATGACTACAAGCCTATAAGTACTCATAGGAATCTAGGCCTCATTTCCATAATAGATGACCTGAAGTCGATGGAAGGAGACCCACTGAAAGGAGAACATTAAGGAATCTCTCATCAGTCATCATGAAGTACAAAGTAGTAGCTTTATGATTTGGAGGAAATCGAACTAAGAACATGTTCACAAACCAATGACCTTGTGTATCTTTCTCATGCACTAGAAGCAAGTACTGCATGAGAAAGACCCTATGAATATTAGCCAATAAGGAAAATTGTTGACAAAGGTTAGGAAACCACCAATAAGGCTAATGGAATCCAAGACATTTCACAAATCCCAATGTGTTAATATATTTCTTTTCGTCGAACACAAGGGAAACCCCCCAGTCAACGACCAATGAAGATATGTTGGTTGTTGGGTTCAAGGTTACCTACCCATAATGAAAGTAGGACCAGGGTCCACGGTAGGAATACAACATCATGTAACTCTGAGACACACTGAGGGTATGGTAGACATGGAAAGTCAAGAGTTCTGAGAAATGGTTGACACAGGCTTACATACATCCTTTGAACAAGAGCATGAGACATATGGAGGAATCTAGTAGCATAGAATCAATGATGAAACTTTGCGATGCAAGAGGCACCAATCAAATTCTCCATAGGGAATCGAAGAGTAACCATTTAGAGAAGTAAACTATAAGTAACGAGCTTAGATTTATAAGGTCATGATAAGCCCCAAATTCAGATGATAAGGGGACTCAAAGTTTATGCTATGTTCAAAGGTGACATGACTTCTACCAAGATGAGCTAATATTTTTTTTCCACCCGTATTTTTTTTTCATAGACAAATGAATGCTATGATACAGAGGAGGAAATGGGTATCACAATTAAGCAACTAGCTCCAAAAATGGAACATACTTATGATCAATGGAAAGAGGTGCATACAGGATATGGACATCCAGGGGAATGTTTCCTTCTAGGGTATAGGGTTTCAAGCTGCAAAGGATATAAACAAGGGTTTTCTTGGCTGATGATGCGAATTGCTGAGATAATAGGCTTATAATGTGAAAGAGAGAACCGACAATATGCTCAATACTACAAGAAAGAGAATGATCAAGAGAATGATATGCAATTACAACTTAACTCCAAAGAATGTTCTTTTTCATAAATTAGTCTACTTGGTTCGAAAAAGGGTTAAAATTACATCAAATAAACATCCTTTCAAATCCAATTAATGAGTGTGAAAGAGACAAGTTCACTCATAAATATTTTCATTTTTTAATAGATTCAGAAAATATATTAACCAAGACTCGCGAATGATTTTCTAAACTACATATCATGGGGGAGGCCATGTCTCCCATGCAGGACTTTTTTCAAAATTTGGTAACTCATAGATGGCTGACACAATCTTGGGAAAACCCAAATATTTCCAAGTCAAGGAATTTAAAATACTTGCAGAGGCTACCTTATCTACAATATATCTAAGAATTCCCCTTATCAGGAAGTGCCTATAAGAAGGAATTCGAGGCTCTACAATATCATTCCAATCAAAGGAAACCACCCTAGGACTTGGAGGGAGCGTACTCGAAGAGAGTGGAATGTTACCTTGTTCAAAAGGTACAGGACTAGAAATGCTAAGGATGTAGTCAAAGGATGCAATTCCCTCAAAATTAAGAGTGGGATTGATAGAAGATTACATCGACAATGTCACTTCCTTAGACTTGGCACTCTTCAAGAGAAGAGTGAGATCGGCTAAAGATTTCATCGACATGACCACTTCTTGAACCATTGGTTGAATAGGATGTGAGACAACAAGGTCAAGAGATGCATCATCCCCAAAAATAGGAGTGTTTTGGGTCAAAGATTGCATCAACACAACCATTGGTTGAACAAGATGTGAGACAACATGGTCAAGAAATGCATCACCCCTAAAACTAAGAGTGGTGTAAGCCGAATATTATATAAGCATGACTGATGCATCAACCAAAGAAGGATTAGAATGTTGGGAAACCAAATACGACTCAGAACCCAAGGGCCCCCAGGAAAAGACCACGCTTCTTGTACCACAGTAGTAGCAAGAAACAAACGAGTAAGGTGATCTCATTTTCAAATCCTAAAAATGAACTTGGGCTTGCATCTTATACATATAGGATTCCCAATCATATGAATGCCCCCAGCATGACTTGCAGTGGCTGGTGACATGCTCCCAACATGATTTGTAGAGCCTAGTAGTAAATATCCAACATGACTTGCAGAGGTTGGTGATAAGCCTTCAACATGACTAGCAGAGGTTGATGATGAATCCAAATCATGACTAGAAGAGGTTGGTGATGAATCCGCAACATGACTAGCAGAGTTTGGTGATGTATGTGCAGTGTGACTATCAGTGACTAGATTTTTTCCCCCAAAATGACTTGCAGTGGTTGGTTGCTAGTCTTCAACATGAATTTTAGAGGTTGTCAACCTATATCTAACATGACTAGAAGAGGTTGGTGATATAATGCTAGTATGACTCACAATGACTAGGCTTGTGGCAGTTGGTTGTGACATTTGAGGCTAAGGTTCCGGTAAATACTGGTTTTGAGAAATTGAAGGATAGAAAGGGTTTTGGTATACACCATGGCCCTGTCCGAAAGGATACTATCCTCCTCCAAACTGATTCATAAAGGGTTGTAACGGAATCATCACTGAGGAAGTCATTGGAAAAGAGAAAGAGATGTGACAAAGGTTACTCAAGTGAGGATATATGTTTCCCCCAGACGAAGGAAATCCGTGAAGGGGGTTTCCCATACTATAAAACTGACTACCCTCAGATGAAACACCAGAGCACAGATGGAGATATATAATGGGAAAAGTGTTCGTAGGAATTGGCATAGCGGAAGAAGGATAGATGGATGTGACATAATAAGTAGAATGGCCACCCATTTGAGCACTTGCTCCTGGAAAATTGAATCTAGGATTGGATTCATAGGAAATAATATTCCAACCTTCTACCATAAGAGTTGGTTGAGGGATATGAATCCCACCAAACGAAAACGGAGAAAAAAGAGGCCTCATGCCTCCAGACCCAAAACTGGGATTCACATAAGGCGACGAGAGAGTGCATGGAAAGTGTGAAGACATGTATATCATGCCATGATAAAAATGATTAGAGTCCCGAGGTGTTGGTTGAGTGTCATGATTCGGCATACCATTCAAAAATACAAAAGGATTCATCCCCATGGAATGAGAACAGACCATGGGTTGGGTAGCGCTAACTGAGGGAGTCACATGGGATCCATTAACCATAGCAATGAAAACTCACAATGCATTGCAAAATCCTAAGTCCAACTAACAATCAAATACCACACAAAAATAAACAAAAGGCCAATATGCACACAAACAAGATATAATGACTAAAAAGGGGCCTCCCTCACTAAAGTAGCTATGCCTCACCCAATAGTGGCCTGAGACTCTTTTCAAAATATCAGAGGTATCAAAATTAGTTATAAGGGCCCTCGTTGTCTTAACAACACAGTCAATCAGATCCCCTTAGAGAGGTAATCCTCCATAAATGATCTGTGATGTCCTACCCTTATCTGATCTAGGGTACCTGCAAAATAACCCCTGCAAGTAACCTATGTGGCTACCTATGTCATGAAACTAAATCCACCATGATATAACTAATGAGCAAGTGAACATTCGTAAGTCAAGTCCACCATATGGGCAGGGTAACAAATCCTAAAATATTGAAAGTACCACCTCTCATAGAGGTAAAGGCACTAGAAAGCCCCCAAATATGAATAGATCCCCAGAAATATATTTGACACTAAGAAGGTATGAGAGGAATATCTCTTCAACCAAATTCACGCAACCTCGTGCTTAACTCCGATATGAGAAGAGCCTCATAACGTCACCAATTATACAATGGATTTCACCACTCCTTTATTCTGACACATATGTTTAGTTTAATAGCCTCGGAGAATTTTACTCACAAAATCCTATTCCAAGGATCTAAATTTTAAGCTAGTTTTTGCACCCTCAAAAATAAAATCGTTTCTGATCAATTTTAAATTTATTAGTGTAATTTTTAGTGGCTTTGTTCACTCAATAGATGTGGTTGTGAAACTGATAATGTTATGACTCAGCAATTAAAAGAAATGAATATGAATATAATGAAAAGTCCTAACTTCAATTCTCAACAAATGATATGCATTTCAAAAATGCAACTTTCAATTCAATTATGCAATTTCAAATAAGATACAATCTTTCCATACATGTATCAATATCAATAATAAGAATCCAAAAGATCAAATTCCATAATGCAAAATGTATATTTTTTGTATTTTCAATATAAAGAAATGAAAATTCAAGGACTAATCAACAAATTGATATATAAACCCTATTGTAAGAAAAAATAGAAAAAACAAGCATGATATCAAGAAGAAAACACCTAGCCCAAGATGCAAGGACAACCAATGAAAAAGAAGATGAGAAATAAAAACCACCTAAAAAGTCAACCAAAGAAAGGTTTCCTATCAATCTATAGGCACTTAACAATCATGAAAGAGACCCAAGAAGAGTCAACAACCATCAAAACTTACCCAACAAACACCAAACTCATCAATCAATAAAACAAGGATGATGTATGCGATTGTTTAAGAAAAAATTGTGTATGTATGCACCCTATAGAACAACAACTTGCATACGTACGCGTCTGTCAAGGGAAAACTGTGTATGTGTATTAAAACAATGCTAGGTTAAGGATAAGGCCAAGAACTCAGATTCAAAATAAAAATTTGTTTTCAAGCAAGCAGACGAGAAGAAAACTCAAGCTAACCGAGAGAAATCAAAGGAGAAAAATGCTTCAAACCCCGAAAATAAGATTCCCTCCCTAGTATGGTCATCAATTCTTTTATGAGGAAAATCACTCTATGGCATGGGGTAAACCAAAACAGATGGAAATGACTGCAGAAATCAACTCTAATCTCAAATATTCTATGTAAACAAACATGCTAACAAGACAAGAACCTCGTCTGAACATTCGATGAAGTCCATCGTTGAGCACTTGACTCAAAGCTATATACCTGAAACTTTTCCTCAACAACTAAGATACACAAGAATATGGTGATAATATATAAAGTTAGCACATATAATAGCATAATCCATCAATATTCATAAAAAATACACCCATGGAATAACAATTCAAATATTTGCAAGACATTGATTGGATGAGAAAAGAGTATTTCTATTAAAATATGATCAACAGAAGTGTATGAATGACAAAATTTTGTGTTGGCATGTATTGAAACCGAGAAACTAAGTCCCTTCTACTTGGGCCTCCACCACTTCAATCCTCCACCAAAGGAAAGCTCATATAAGAAAGAAAATGAGATTCTCAATCAAATAGGGAAGAGCTTGGGGGATCAACAATGTGTTCATAATTAAAAGGACAAAGGGATGCATACTCAATATGAAGTAAATAATTTTTGCATAGTAACTTTTATCTCAAAGTTTAATTCTTCTCCTCTCTTTTGTAGATTGGATATGGCCCATTTATGGCCTTCAAATGGAATGGAAGGGATGAATCAGAACGTTTCCAGTATATGGAAGGTCAAGGATCATTGTTAGGAACCAAATAACAATATAGCGTAGAAAAACCTCAGAATAAGTACTCAACGCCTTGAAAAAGAGAGAAATTAAGATAATAATTCTCTTCAAGGGGGAAACCTTCTTATGCCCACATAAATGTCCAAATACCATATGATTCCAAATCAAAATGTCTCCTTGGTATATATAGGAGAATAGGAGGTATAATTACAACTAATGGACTATAGTCGACATAAATAAAATAACATTACTAATGTAATATGCCCTAATTAAGGGGTAATGAGCCACTATTTATGGCTTAACATGCCCCTCCCCTTGATACAAGTGTTGTTCACAATGCTTGAGTAGCTCTAGATGCTTCTGTATAAAATACTCATCTTCCCAAGTGGAATCTTCAGCCAGTAGTTTCCTCCATTTAATGAGATACTCTGAAATGGATCTATTCCTCAGCTAGATAATTCTTGTGTCAGTGATGGATTCAAGCTCCAATATGATTTTTCCTTCCTCATCAAGTTCTAGAAATATAGTTTGAACCGAGATCTTGTCACCTATAACCTTATTTAAGCATGAAATATGGAAAATTGGGTGTACTCATGAAGATGCAGGCAACTCCAATTTTTATGCCATAGTACCAATCTTTTGCAACACCTTATAAGGGCCATAGTACTTTAGTGATAAATTATTATCCTTCTTGGCTTGCTTGAGGGACATCTGTTTGTATGGTTGTAGTCTTAAAAACACCCAATCCCCTTCTTCAAAACTTCTTTCACTACGATGTTGATCTGCTTGTTGTTTCATGCGATTTTGTGCCATGGTTAGGTTGTCATTTAATATT